>JAACNH010000484.1:0-98174 GCA_019447015.1 Hymenochirus boettgeri | reverse complement strand
ATAATAATTCAGTGTATCCCTGTTATAAATAATAATTCAGTGTATCCGTTATAAATAATAATTCAGTGTGTCCGTTATAAATAATACGGTACTTCAGTGTATCCCTGTTATAAATTATAATTCAGTGTATCCGTTATAAATAATAATTCAGTGTATCCCTGTTATAAATAATAATTCAGTGTATCCCTGTTATAAATAATACTTCAGTGTATCCCTGTTATAAATATACTTCAGTGTATCCCTGTTATAAATAATAATTTAGTGTATCCCTGTTATAAATAATAACTCAGTGTATCCCTGTTATAAATAATAATTCAGTGTATCCCTGTTATAAATAATAATTCAGTGTATCCCTGTTATAAATAATAATTCAGTGTATCCCTGTTATAAATAATAATTTAGTGTATACGTTATAAATAATAATTCAGTGTATCACTGTTATAAATAATAATTCAGCGTATCCCTTTTGCCCATCATGCAAAGGATCCAGTTCAAGCTGCTAACCTTATCCTATAAAGCACTATCCAACACAGCCCTCCATATATCTCACCTTATCCTATAAAGCACTATCCAACACAGCCCCTCCATATATCTCACCCTATCCTATAAAGCACTATCCAACACAGCCCCTCCGTATATCTCACCTTATCCTATAAAGCACTATCCAACACAGCCCCTCCATATATCTCACCCTATCCTATAAAGCACTATCCAACACAGCCCCTCAATTTATCTCACCCTATCCTATAAAGCACTATCCAACACAGCCCTCCATATTTGACTCCTCTCTTTCCTCCTCATACATTAAAATATGTCCATAGGACCTGACGTTCCGCCGTTTGTTCTCCTTCGCAATATTTGCCAAGATCCGCCCTTTTCTCTCTCTTATCACACTATCTAAAATGCTTAACACACAAGCATCCTCTACACGAACCAAATCTTCATTCCATAACGCTCCTCAGGATTTTTTTTTGCCGATACTAGAAACCTAAAATAGATGCATTATTACCTCATCTACCGGACAAACTCTCGCCTTCTTTGCCTTAGCCACCACCTGCGTGGTCTTTGGAACTTTCATACCCTGCACCCAGTCTTGAGCACCTTCAACATCCTTGTTGTTCCTCGACACAATGTGTACCCTGATCCAATGCCCTGAACTACCCTCAGCACTGCTGAGATAAACAATCTCCTGTCCCCTGCTCTTTCTCACATTTAATTCCTCGGTTTTAGGCAAGCTTGCGGTTCGCCTCTTACACTATGCTATTCGGGAGAAAATAATCAGTTCTTTCTGTTGCTCTTAACTAGACACTTGACTACTGATTGGTCTCCCCCCCCCTGTGCCTGTTACCCACAATCTACTGTCCACCCTTCGCTCCGCTAAGCCTCTGATACGTTGCGTCACAACTCCCATTAAATTCTATAATTGGCTATCGGTCCACTCCATAGCACATTGGTTTCAGGCATTTTCGTTGCGTTGCGCCTGACAATTGTCTCTAACATGGAAATTGGGGGACGCGAACTTCCTGCTATTTTCGAGCGATTGCCGTGCGATTAAGCACGCAAAAGTGTTGCGCGTTGGTGGTTGTAGTGTGGCTATCACCTAAATGTTTGCTCTCTATCTCTTCATGGATGGCGCTCGCCGCCTTAAACTCCAATCTATTCAAATGAATATTAACCATTTCCCCATAAAATTGGGACCTAGTACTCCCTTCTCATCTCTCTGCTTGACAATCTGGTCATTTTAACACAGTTGAATATGCAAGCTGCTTGGAGTGATCTTTGACTCCTCTCTTCATTCCATCATCACATTAACACTGTACTAGGACCTGACGTTTTTTCCTTCGCAATATTGCCAGATCCGCCCTTTTCTCTCTCTTGCCACTCACTAAAATGCTCATCATGCCCTTCGTGTATAATCTCCAGTCTTGACTACCTGTAAATTCTTACTACTTGAGACTCCCGGCCCTTCTTCATCTCTATCATCTCCAGGTCTATATTACATGCCAATCAGTGCCCTATAATCTCCCGTCTGGAAACTGTAACATTCTACTGCTGGGACTCCGGTCTCTCTATCTCTCGCTCCAGTCATCTAAATGCTCATCCATGCCCATTATAATCTCCCGTGCTGACTACTGTAAACATGCTACACTTGGACTCCGCATCTCCGCTCTCTCCTCTCCAGTCTATATTAAATGCTCATCCAGCTGTAATCTCCCGTCTGGGACTACTGTAACATTCTCCGGCTTGGACTCCCCCCCCGGTCTCTCTCTCCTCTCCTCTCAGTCATATTAAATGCTCATCCATGCCTTGCATCTCCCGTCTGACTACTGTAACATTCTACTGCTTGGACTCCGGCTGTCCTCTCGCTCCTCTCCGTCTATCTTAATGTAAACTCGGCAGCTGGATCATCTCGCTCTCTCCAAAAGAGAACCCGAACCCCGGATACTTCAGTCCATAGGGTGGATTCCATCAAACAAAAGAATCAATTCAATACCTTCTTTTCAACCTTTAATCCTTCGCTCGACTGCACCTCCCTACTCTATCTTCTCTCTGGTCCCTTATGGTCCAGGCCGTGACTCCGTTTCCTCACAAGGAAATCTTCCCAACAGACCCAACTAACATGCTCCTCCCACCTTAAACCGTTCTCTTGACTGCTCCCCTACCCTTTATAAAAAAACTTTTCTCTCTCCTTCATTATTCCATTAAGCTTTCAATCAGAATGTGTATCCTACTTGTCGACCTCATTCCCCCACTTGTATCTGGTATGTTGACCCTCACTTGATTGTAAGCTCTTCAGGGGCAGGAATCTAATTCCTAATTTGTCGAGGATTGTTGCGACTTATATCAATTGCATCCCATATACATTAAATTGTATATATATGTTATTCTTAACACTGTATGAATTGTATGTAATTTATCTATCTGTATAATGCGCACATTATCCCCCGTTTGCATACTGTATTGTTATCTTATAATGGTACAGCGTTGCTTCGTACCAAGTGGCACTTTATAAATAAAAGTCTACCCCAACACACAACATACCACCCTACAACACACAATGTTTCTTTTGGCCTTTGTCTATTACACGGATCGGGACATCCAGCGAGTCGCCCATCCCCCTTTGGGGTCAGAACCGTGCGGATGGGTCGTTGGTCCAGCACTGGGTCGAGATCAACTGTTTCTACTGACTTGTACAATCTTCCGTTTGGTGTTGGTTCCTACTATTGCACTATTATTGGTTATACTCATGTTTCATTCCTAGATCACACTGAATTACATGTTGGGTTATTGGAGGGTCGTACCAGGATGCTGTACTTAGCCATTGCATCATGACGTCGGTTCTACCTATGAGGCAGGCATACTGTGTCATTAGGAGGATTTGTGTTTAGTGTAGCTTTCTGTGTTTTTATCCCATGACTGTGTGACTTCTTGCAGGCATACGAAGTCGAGATCTCGTGCCAGAGGTAGGTGTGATCTCTCGGTAAAAATGAGTCCCGGCACGCGCTCTGGGTTATTGTGTTTCACCTTGTGTACAAAAAAAGCCTGCTCGAAATCTTCACCTCGGTTCTATACTTTGGCGGTCAGCCTACTCCTACTTGCGTGCTGCCGACGCGGATCCCGCATCCTCGCTCCAAAGCTTCACTTCTGAAGCACCAGGATCATGTCAAGACGATACCCGGCCGCCGCGACCAGACATTTGTGACGACGGCCGGGACGGTTTAGGTATATGACCTTCCTTGACAGTCGGAGGTTGAATGACGTCAGTCGGGGGGTTTGATAAGTGATGGCCCTGGTCTGTGCACGCCAAACCCTTACAACATAGTAGGTCCCCCGGGGCGACCGATGAGAAAAAAATGCGACGGGCTTTAGTGCCCCCCCTTCTGGCCGTGACTTTATTTGCTTAATATACAGGATGCTTCATTGTGACAGACGAGACACACGCATCCCGAGATCCCCCGTGTGCCGCCTCTTTACTGTCTGGCTTTGTTTTTTTTGTTGCCCTTTCTTTTCGCTCCTAAGGGCTGTCTATATTGCTCTTTTTCTTCCTCCTCATCTTTTTTTTTTTTTGCCACCCTCACCTTTTATTCCCCTTTTTTTTTTTCCCCCCTATTTCCCTGCGTGTGTCTTTCCGAGTCTAGTTTTTGTGTGCTGTCTATCTGCTTGTGCCCCCCCCCATCCTCTCGATGTATTTGAGGCTTTTTCGAGCTGAGTAGCGACGTGCCTTAGATCCCCCCCCTTCGTTTCTTTTTTTTCCTCCCCCAATTTTCCTATTTTTGACCGGCCACCGACTGCTTTACTCCGCTTTTTTTCGACCGACCACTTACTTCTTCACCACCTTTTCTGGTCCTGGCTAGATGTGTCTTGCTACCCCCTGCTGTCACTGGGACATGGGACAAAATTCTTTGCATAGATCATAAGAGTAAAACCTTCTTTATTTGTGCATATGTATTGCACAAATATAGGAGGATCCTACCCTATTTGCAAGTATGCCCCTTTTTGCATGCTTTATTGTGTGGAGTTGTAGTTTTCAAACATCTTGACGTGGCAATACTTGCAATAGGGGTAAATCTCCTATATTGGCATACAAGACCTCGTAGTGGCAAATACTACCCCCTCGGTTTCATATGGGTAGTGTGTGTCTACCTTTTCCCTAAAACAGGTACCTCGGTTATACATGGACGGTTTATTACTCAAGTATATAACGGGTATATAGGTTTTTAATGGGACTCAATAAAATGTATTGGTTTAATAAAAATTTATTTTAGGTTCCACCACGTGTCCAATAGTCTTGTAGTTAATTTTACCTTGAACCGGGCCTCTATCTTTACCTCCTGTCCGGTCTATTCACAGGGGTAACTCCAATCTTATTAGTGCACATACATCAACCCAAACTTTTCGGCGTTTCGTTACAAATTGTGGACTGCTTTCAGGACACTTGGTATCCAATAAGATTGTGGGTGCTGAGTGCTCGCGCACACAATAATTTTTCGATTTTGTAGGGTGGGCATGTTCAACAAGATCTGGGGGAAATATTGCTTGTATACGAGGGACCAGAGGCAGATTATTTTGTTTGGTTATTTTTAAAACCCCCTTTTAGGACCCAGCTGCAGAGGAACTTGCCTCCTTGTTACCTAAAGTTCTTAGATAGTCCTGAGCAGTATGGGGGACCTGCTGTCTGTTTCCTAGGGTGGAGTGGAGAGTTTTCATCCGATGAATGTCCGTGACTTTTAGATAGTGGATTAATGCACTCCCAACTGTAATAATTATAAGGATATTAGAAGTCACTGAGGGAGTTCCGTGACATAAAAACACTCGAGGGCCCGCAGGCCTTTATACAGGTCACGGAACTCCAATGGGGACGTCAATATCATTATATGTACAGTTGGGTGCATATTTCATTCTATAAACCGTCACTCCTTGTGGATTCTGGTTACTATCTCCTCCTGGAAACTGTAGATCTAAGGCTATAATCATACTCATTCATCCCATGAATCCATACCGGGATAGGTTATATTACAAAAACAGGTCTTATATTATTAGGTATGCTATGTTAGGTTCAAGAATTTGCCAGGAATCCAATGATGAGCCTTTTGCACATTACATATGAGAATTTTTTTGAAGTGTTATGTACATTTTTTACAATTAAAGGGAGAGGAAGGGAATAGTAGACAGTGCTCAGATGTAACTAGCCCACTAAGGAATGGTACACGGCCTGCGGTACATTCAAATGGTGATTGTAAAGCTTGGGACAGGGGGCATCATTCTTTTATTTCCGTAGACATGTGACCATTTATTTTCATGAAAGTCTTGTTATTATTCAGTCTTTTTAGCCGTTATTTGCACATGATAAGATGTATTGGGTGTTGCTGTTGTACCCTTTGTTTGTTTCGCCTATACACAGACATTCATTAATTCTGACCTAGAACTGGGCACCGCCTGTGCTCTGACGTGTGGAAGTCTGGTAAACATATTTAATGATTAAAGATAAAATAACTATAAAATTCCAGTGCCCCCCCTGAAGGTAAGACTACCCCTTAAAAGGTTTTAAAGGGGCAGATACACTGACAATTTTTTTTATTTTACATAGGCCATTACTGGAAAACTAAAATTCTTCCCAACTATAACTGCTAACATTTATTTGTTGATCATGTCCCCGATTCTTTCTGTATCCAGTATGAAGCGAGTTACATTTTCTATTCTGTCAATCAAGTGTTACTTACCGTATATACTCGGAGTATAAGCGAGGGTTTTAGGTTTAAAAAGTATATAAAACACCTTGACTGTTCGGCTTATAAATCGAGTCATAAAGGAAATACTACCCTGCAATCAGAGGAGTCGCGGAGGTCCGGCGGCAGTTCCCAGTAGTTCTTCAGGTGCGCGATGACGTCATCACGCACGCTGGTGGTGAGCCGTCGCGCGAAGCAGTACTGGGAACTGCCTGCGGGAAAGAGGTGCTCGTGATTGCAGAGAGAGGAAGAATGAAGACCAGGTACGGGTAAGTGAGTGGGGGGGATGGGGGCAGGACTGGGGTGAGGGGGGTGGGACCGTATGCCATGCAGACACCCACATTCCTTTTTCCCTATAGGTGGTTGGAAACACAACTCCAGGCAACCCCAGCATGCTGGGAGTTGTTAGTGTAGTTTCCAAACATCTACAGTGGAAAGGTATCTAGGGTTACTGATACCCTCGGGCTTATACTCGGGTTCAATCATCTTTTAATTTTGAGGCAAAAAAATGGGCGACACCAGACCCCGGCTTAGCTAGAGTACGGGATCTATGTGTGGTACAATCGTTAAAACTGCTGTGGATGTTGCTGACCAGTTTCACAGATGGTAGGGGGAACATTCCTCTCCAGTGCTGCCTATAGTGATTACTGCGCATGCTTTGCCCTAATCAAAAAAGTCTGGTGCGAGACGGGGAAGGGGGACCCCCCCCCCCCCCTCCCATAGGTGGTTAGAGAGGGAGGGGAGATTCTGAGGCCTGGACAACACACCATTACAGACGCCTGAAGACCACACCGGACACCCCAGCCCACACACACAAGATGTGCTACTTACAACAAACATTTACTATAGATTAAGCTGAGAGAAAGTACTTTTTCCAGTTATAGTTGCCCCTTTACATTTTAAACCTACCTTTTCGTTCCAAAAAGCGGCTGGAAAGTCACCAAACAACTATACCATACTACTTTAAAGACCTCTCTTGATATGTTGCGCCATCACACATATTGCAACTCAATTGACAGAAATAACCATAATATCGGTTAGTGGAGTTGAACTTTTGCCTGCGTATGTACCAAGCCATGATAATAAAATCATGTGAACTCTGTCTGCTCGGTCAGTGATCTAGGGTTCGGTGGATTCTGTGTACAAATACACCTAGGGCCATCCATTACCCGGTGCCAATTATATCGCATTTACCTACAGCATTTAAAATTCACGCTATTCACAACAGTAGCCAAAGCTCAAAATTAAAATCGTGAAAACCGGTTGCAAGGGGTGTCTTATGAGGAAGTTGAAGTCGTACCCCCCGCTCACCTGCTCTATAATTAGTTTTTCTTTGCCATACTGTTATTTTAACTCCCCGGGACCACGCAACCAGTGTACCTTTGTTAATGAGGCTGCTACGCGTTTCTATTCGTTACATACACACTCACCCCCGCTTACGACTACTCACACCCCCTCCCACTGAGCTACACCCTTTAAATTCTAACCCCTCCCACTGAGCAACCTTAAATCATAAACCCCTCCCACTAAGCTAACCGCAATACATGTGACGAGCCAGTATATCCTTTCGCGTTTTTAGAATTTACGCATCAAGGTAACATTGTCTTTCCATTCATGTTTTTCCCATGAGTCACTCATTCATTGCGTTTCTCCTGTTTTTATCTTTTATGTCTGTTTCACTTGTGCATTAGGAATATCCCAATGCCATCATTTGTCCCCAGTCAGGCTTGTCCATAGGTCACCTACCATCACACAAGATAACTTCATTCTTCATCCCCGAAGAACCCGCTAGGAAGGCGTCGAAAGCAGGTTAATCAATCAGAGAATCCTCATAAGGATCCGGCCGTGAAAGCCCTCAATAATTTAAGTTAATCTTAGAGCTTCCCATACACTTGCTGATATACCGGACTAATCCCTTAGCCTAGTCTGACAGGCCAAAAAATCCATAACCATGACAACAACCACGAATTCGCGGCCTCAGATGTCGATCAATAGTTGCAGTCTTCCCCCATTTTTTTTTATTTCCCCCCCGTTCTTTTCCTCTACATAGGGCCGGTATAGGCACCTGTCTGCTATAGTCAGGGAGCCAATACAATTGTACCGCGTCGTTTCGTGGGGGGGCACAGACGACAACCATGTTTACCATCCCCATGCTTTTGTAACGAACACCCGGATACAAGGGGATTATCAATCTACAGTGACCCAGAGAGACACTACCCCCTTGCGTTAAAGCTGCAATTCCTGTGTCACCCCCCTAGGCTTAAATGCTATATTTTTAACCTTAGAAATGTCATCAATAGTGCCACTTGCAAAATTGAAGCCAGATCCCTGCTTCTTCTTTTTTGGAAACCAAAAATTCCGTTATCTCTCCCGCTTCTACGCTAAAACGTTGATTTGGCTCTTTAAGCGCCACCATCTGCTTTTGACATGGTCGACTTACAACCACCCAGCAACAGTAAAAGCACCATGGGAAAGTGGGCAGAACTGTTCTTGGTGTGGGATTGGCATCCCTGGAATTGGAGTAACGGTATTGTTGGCACTTCAGAAAATGTATATAAATGGTAAATAATATAGCAGGGGTCCTCCTTAAAAGGGGAATCACTTATAATTATTTATTTGACTTTATCCTCCTGTGGAATGTGTGACTTCAATGTCGGGATTAGATATGTCATAAAAATATCCTTTCTATATAAAAATAATCAAACCATGTGCATCAAAAACATATAATTCAATTGCGATGGGGAGAGTCCCCCGGGAAGATTTATCCTTTCAAATGGTGTTCTTTTATCCCAACCGGAAACCACTTTCGCACATACTCCGTGTTTGTCTTCTCTGGTTTCTAAATCACCTAATCGTGGTATGTCCTGTTCTAAAATAATTCCGTGTCTCCCTGTATTCCATCTATCTTTCCGTGCTCCCCGTTTCATCTCCTTCCGTGTTCCCTTGTCTCTCCCTACTCCTTCGTGTACCGTCCACATTTCTTAATACTTCGTGTCTCGCCCCCATGTCTACAACACCATAATGCAGGTCTCCCTGTATCACTAATCTTCCGTTATCTGTGCTCCTCCTCCATTCAGTGTATCCCTTTCCCATGTTCTCCCTACTCCTTCCAGGTCTCCCTGTTTTCCCCTTGTCCTTCAGGTCTCCGTATCCCAATACTTCAGTGATCCTTGTTATCCTAATACTCCGTGTATGTCTAAATCAGCCTTACAGTGTATGTTTGCTAAATCATCATTCATGTGTATCCTGTTCTCGTATCCTCTCTAGTTGGCTCGGTGTTCTCTGATACTCGTCGGTGTCCTGCCGTTCTTTTTTTCTACATAATACTTCGTGTCTCACACCGCAGCTTCTACCATTATATCAGTGTCATCCCCAATCGTATCAAAAAACAATCTCGTTGTATCCCTGCCGTCGTCTGGACCCTATTCATTCGTGTCCTCCCTGTATCCCTCTACTTCGTGTTCCCATTATCAATTTTTCATTCAGCTGTTTCTCCCGTTATCATATCTAACTTCCAGGTTACCCTTGTTATAACTATAAATTCCAGGGGTTGTGTTCTCTGTTCTGTAGTCATCCTTCCTTTAGTGTATCCGTTATACACTCCTCCTTTGTTTCCGTGATTTTATCTTCCGCTCTTTCCCTATATAATTCAGGTTCTGCCGTCTCACTACATTCTAGTGTATCTGTTAATCCAACTATACTTTGCAGGCCTCTTCGTTCAATCCTTATTTGTCCGTGTCCCGTATCTTTGCGCCTATTCCAACAGATTGATCTTTCATTCATGCGCGTGTATCCGTTCCTCTACCAATACTAACTTCCAATGTTCCCCCCCTTTTTTTTTTTTCGCCTGTCTCGTTCTCAATAAATACCCCCCTTTCCCCTCTGGTACTCTCCGTTTGGTTTCCTACTCCTCGGTTATAAATATCAACCTCGGCACAGCTGTCCTCCTTGTAGTACACATCTTATATTCAGCGGACCCCGCTGTTATAATAGCTTATCTCTGCGTGTCATCCTAATCGTGCAGCCCTCATCGCTTTCACAGACATCTGTTTGCCCAGGCAGTTTGACTCCCGTCCCTATCAACACTTTTAGTGTCCACGTAAGTACTAGTCGCATCATCACCCGACGCGCCCCCTCAGTACCACTCACCCACGACCTCCGGGCTATCCCTGTTACCCCCCTTAACAATATCACTTACCAAGCAGCGCATCCCTGTGCTCCCCCATTAATAATTCAGTGTCTCCCTGTTCCTAAACCTACCATCCCCACACCCCCTCCCAGGTGTCTATCCTGGTATAAAACAAAAAAAATACTAACAGCCGTCAGTGTTGATATAATTTAGCAATAGTCCTATATGTTTGTGCAGCTGTATCTCAATGTTGTATACATATCAATAATGTCACTCTGTATTCCCTGTGATAAATAATAATTGCAGTGCTCATCCCTGTCACTAATTGATAACGACACCACAAGACAGTGTTATCCCTGTTAACCCACCCATACACCCTAACTTCCAGTGTATCCCGTTTAAATAATAATTCAGTGTATCCCTGTTATAAATTAATATTCAGTGTATCCTGTTATAATACTAATTCAGTTGTAATCCCTGTATCAAACTCAATAATCAGTGGTATCCGTTCATAAATACTAATCCGTGTTCCCCTGTTAAAATAATAATCAGTTGTATCCCTGTTATAAATAATAATTCAGGCGTATATCCCTCGTCCTCTGCCATCTGAACAACGGCTCCAGTTCCAAGCTGCCCTAACCCCCTATCCTATAAAGCCACTTCCAACACAGGCCCCCCTCCAATATACCACCCCTATCCTATAACCCCCCCACGCGCACACGCGACCACAAACCCACGCCACACCTCCCAGCATATCACGAACCCCGCCCCCCCCTATCCGAAAACGCACGATACAAAGAACAGCCCCCTACTATAGCTCCACACCATCCATAAACAAATCAACACAGGCCCTCCATATACTCTCCACCCCACCCTACCTATAAAGCACTCATCAAACCACAGCCACCTCACATAAGATGTCTCAACACTATCCTCCATAAACGAACTCTCCAACCCACACAGTATTAGACCCCCACCCTACAACACAGCGACACTGTGGCTGTAACAAACATTCCTAGTTAAACCAACTAACAGCCACTATCCCAACACAGCCCCTCCATATATCTCACACCCTATCCTATAAAAGCACTATCCAACACAGCCCTCCTAATATCTAACCCCTTATCATAAAGCACTATCCAACACAGACCATCCATATATCTCACCCTATCCTATAAGCAATATCAACACATCCCCTCCATATATCGCACCCTATTCCTATAAAGCACTATCCAACACAGCCCCTCCATATATCTCCACCTATCCTATAAAGCCACGATCCAAACACGCCCCCTCCAGATATCTCACCCTTCCTATTAAAACACTATCCAAAAACAGCCCCTCCATATATCTAACCCTACTCTATAAGCACTAATACCAACACAGCCCCCACCTCAATATCTCACCCCTACCTATATAAAACACTATCCCACACAGCCCTCCATTATATTACACCCTTATCCTATAAAGCACTATCCAACACCAGCCCCTCCATATATTACCCATCACTATAAGGCATATCCAAAACAGCCCTCCATATATCTCACCCTTTATCCTATAAAGCACTATCCAAACACAGCCCTCCATATATCTTCACCCATCCTATAAAGCACTATCCAACACAGCCCCTCAATTTATCTCACCCTATCCTAGAAAGCACTACCAACACAGGCCCTCCATATTCTCACCCTATCTTTATTAAAGCAACTATCCAAACACAGGGGGGGCCCTCCATAATCTCACCCGATCCTATAAGCACTATCCAACACAAGCACCTCCCATATATCTAACACGATCCTATAAAGCACATATCCAACACAGCCCCGCCAATATCCTCCACCATTATCCTATAAAGCTACTATCCAACACAGACCCTTACAATATTCTCACCCTATCCTATAAAGCACTATCCAACACAGCCCCTCCAATATCTCACCCTATCTATAAAGCATATCCAACACAGCCATCAATATATATCACCCTTATCATATACAAAACACTATCCAACACAGCCCTATAATATCCTCTCCCCTATCCTATAAAGACACTATCCAAACACACCCTCCATACTATCTACCCTATCCTCATAAAAGCACTATCCAACACAGGCCCACTCCATATATCTCACCCATCCTAAAAGCACATCCAACACCAGCCCCTCCATATGATCTCACCCTATCCTATCGAAAGCACTATCCAAACCAGCCCTCCATATATCTACCCATCCTATAAAAAACACATCCAACACAGCCCCTCATATATATCACCCTATCCTAAAAGCACTAGTCCACACAGCCATTCCATATATCTCAACCATCCTAATCAAACACTATCCAACAAAGCCCCTCCATATATATCACCCTATCCTATAAAGCACTATCCAACACAGCCCTCCATATATCTCACCCCTATCCATATAAAGCACTACCAACAAGCCCTCATATATCTAACACTTTATCCGACAAAGCAAATACATACACCAGACCCTACATATATACTCACCCTATCCTATAAAAAACACTATCAAACAAGCCTCCCATATACTCTTCACCCTACATATTAAAGCACTTATCAACACAGGCCCCTACATATATCAACCCTTACTATAAAGAACTATACCAACACAGCCCTCCAATATCTCACCCTATCCATAATAAATGCACTATCCAACACACCCCTCCATATAGCTCACCCTATCCTATAAAGCACTATCAACACAGCCCCCTCCATATTATCTCACCATATCCTATAAAGCACATTTATTCCAAACACAGCCCCGCCATATATCGAACCCTTTATCTAATAAAAGCACTATCCAAACAAAGCCTCCATATCATCTCACCCTATCTATAAAGCACTATCAACACATCCCCTCACGATATCTCACCCTATCCTATAAAGCACTATCCCCCACACAGCCCTCCATATATCTCACCCTATTCCTATAAGCACTATCCAACACAGCCCCTCACATTTCTCACCCTATTCCATAAAGGCACTATCCAACACAGCCCCTCCATATATCTCACCCTATCCTATAAACACTATCCAACAAAGCCCCTCCATAATCTCACCCCATCCTATTAAAACACTATCCAACACAGCCCTTATATATATCTCTCCCTAGACTATAAAGCCACTTATCCAACACAGCCCTCCATATTATCTCACCTATCCTATAAAGCACTATCCAAACCGCCATCCAATATACTCACCCTATCCATAACGCACTATCAAACACAGCCCCTCCAATACTCTCACCTAGTCCTATAAAGCACTATCCAAACACAGCCCTCCATATACTACACTATCCTATAAAGCACTATTCCAACACAGGCCCTCCATATATGCTCACCCTATCCTATAACGCACTATCCAACACATCCCCTCAATATTCTAACCTATCTAAAAGACTATCCAACACCGCCCCTCCATCTATCTCACCCTATCCTATAAAGGCACATCAACACACCCCTCCCATATATCTCACCCTATCCTATAAAGCACTATCCAACCACAGCCCCTCCATCATATTCACCCTATCCTATTTAAAGCACTATCCAACACAGCCCCTCCATATATCTCACCCTATTCCTATAACGCACTATCCAAACACAGCCTCATATCTCTCACCCCTATCCATAAAGCACTATCCAACACAGCCCCTCCATCATCTCACCCCTATTCCTTAACCGCCCTATCCACCCCCGCCCTCCCTCTCTCTCCACCCTATCCGCTCTAAGCCACTATCAAACCAAGCCCCTCCCTATCTCTCACCCCTCCTCTAAAGCTACTATCCAAAACAGCCCTCCAATATCTCACCCTATCCTATAAAGCACTATCCAACAACCGCCCTCCATATTCTCACCCTACCTATAAAGCAATATCCAAACAGCCCCTCCAAATCTTACCCTATCCTATAAAGCACTATCCAACCCACAGCCCTCCATATATCTCACCCTCTCCATATAAACACTATCCAACACAGCCCTCCATTATATCTCCCCCTATTCTATATAAAGCACTATCCAAACACAGCCTCCATATATCTCACCCTATCCTATAAAGCACTATCCAACCAGCCCTCCATAGATCTCACCCTATCAACATATAAAGCACTATCCAAAACACAGCCCCTCCATATATCTCACCCTCTCTATAAAGCACGTCCAACAACAGCCTCCATATATCTCACCCTATACTATAAAAAACACTATGCCAACCACAGGCCTCTCCATATTCTCACTGCTTCCCTATAAAGCACTATCCAATACAGACCCCTCCATATATCTCACCTATCCTATAAAGCAATACCAACACAGCCCTCCATATATCTACCTATACTATAAAGCACTATCAACACAGCCCTCCATATATCTCACGCCGATCCTATATAGCACTATTCCAAACACAGCCCTCCATATATATCACCCTATCCTATAAAGCACTATCCAACCAGGCCGTCCATATATCTGTCACCCATCTTATTATAAAGCACTATCCAACACCAAAACAAAGCCTCCATATGATCTCACCCTATCCTATAAAGCCACTATCCAAACACAGCCCTCCATATATATTACCCTTATCTATAAAGCACTATCCAAAACACAGCCCCCTCCATAGATTCACCCTTCCTAATAAAGCACTATCGAACACCAGCCCCTCCCTCACATATCGCTCACCCTTCCTATAAAAGGCACTATTCCAACACAGGTCCTCTATATATCTCACCCTATCCTATAAACACTATCCAACCAACAGCCTACCTATATCTCAGAGCTGATCCAGCGATACCGGACAAGGCCGCATCCTCCGCCTCGCACACACTGGTCACCTCTTCCATGCCCGTTATTTAATTAACTCGTGCTGACCCTCTGCTCTGGAACTCCCTCCTCCGTGTGTCGTCACTCACCATCCCTTAACACATCAAACGTAACAGTAAAACCCACTCTTAGGCAAGGCTATAACCTGGCATAAAAACTTTACCCATCTTTACTACCCAATATATCCAAAGCCGCCTTTCACACCCACTGCCAATCTAATTACCAGCATACCGATTCCGTAACATTATGCTCACACCATATTCTCTAGACTGTAAGCTCTTTGGGCGCGTCCTCTCATCCTATTGTATTCACGGATTGCTTGTAAGTAACTCCATCCTCTGTGTGTACTGATCATGTATTACCTTTGTATATAGTGATTTATACTGACTTTTGTATAATAATGTATTACCCTGGATGTAATGTATGACTATGTAATTGTAAAGCGCCAGGAAGTATGTTTGCGCTATATAAATAATCATAATAATAATAATGAACCACAAGGAGAACCTTTCCATATAAAAATATATGGATGGTTCTACAAGTCATAGGATTCTGAGGCTACTTATTATGCCTTATATTTTTTAAAGTTAGGAGATACATACATATCTGTGGCCCTTATGATATAGATACAACACTGATATTACTGAGACTAGCTAAACATGATAATAACTGATGACATAGATAAACAATGATTATAACTGATGACATAGCTAAACACTGATTATAAATGTGGAATAGCTAAAACAATGATAATAAATGAGACATAGATAAACACGATTATAACTGATTGACATAAGCTAAACACTGATTTATAACGGAGACAGCTAAATACTGATTCATAACGATGAATAGCTGAATACACTGATTATAACGGATGAAATAGCCTAAACAACTGATTATAACTGATGACATAGCTAACACTGATTTTATAATGATGAATAGATAAACAATGATTATAACGGATGGACATAGCTAAACACTGATTGTAACTGATGACATAGCTAAACCACTGATTATAACGGCATGACATAGCTCAACACGGATTATAACGGATGACATAGCTAAACAACTGATTATAACGGATGACATAGCTAAGCACTGATATTATAACTGGGATGACATGCTAACACTGATTATAACAGAGACTAGCCCCTAAACACTGATTATAACTGATGAACAAGCTAAGCACTTATTATAACGGATGGACATAGTAAAGCACGGCATTTATAACGGATGACATAGCCTAAACACTGATTATACACGGAATGACATAGCTAAACACTGATTATAAGGTTGACAAGCTAAGCAATGATATACAAAATGATGACATAGCTAAACACTGATTATAACAGATGAAATAGCTAAACACTGATTAGAAACTGTGACATACAGCAAGCACTGATTATAACGGATGGACATAGTCTATAGCACGGGATTATGCTTCATTTGAAGGAAAGAGGAGAGAGAGATCAGCTCTCCAATTGATCTTCTAATTCCTCTGTGATAAAGGAAGGAGGGTAAAAGTGTACAGTTTTTATAATGCTGTATGAGATAGATAACATGGTTTTAATCAGAGGTAGGTGTACTGGATTATTTTTTTTAAGTAACATAGAAACCCCCGAAGGACTGTAACATGGAATGTGGTTTAATGGCCAAACAGCATGTCCGAAACATGTACAGGGAGGTTAATAAAGGTTCTTATCGTTTAAAATGGTGCTAATTTTGCCCCAAACCAATCAGATATGAGTTAACATTGAAAATAACACTGATTGGTTGGGGAAATTATTAGTACCATTTTTATGGTAGAACTTTTATTGAATCTCATGGTCGTGAGTTTTTTGCTATTAAATCAAATTCACATTTGGAATGTTACAGTCTTATGGGTTCCATGTTCCTGGTGCAGTTCTTAGATGGATTCTAATCAGATAACACAGAACCCTGGATCCCATTACCGTATTCACTTATCTCTCTCTCTCCCTGCCCGCTCTGGAAACAGCAGCAGCAGAGAAAAAAAAGCAGCCAGAGAGGGTGGTGATGCCGTTCCCTTCCAGTCAGCGCATCCTGGATAACCACAGAGGAAGACAGGAAGTGATGTTTGTCACATCTGCCAAAACAACGCCAACCAAACAGTATGTGCTGGAGCTGCACTGCTTGACAAGCTCCCATAGTCCTCTCTGGGTTATTTGTCTGTTAAAGGAGGAGAACTAACGGTTTTGGTATTGGTCAGCCACGTATAATTCTTACACGCACCATGTTCTCGTGATCTGCTTGCTCTGCTTCGGTGGCCCTAAAGCCCTATATGATACCCTATATGTAAATAAACATATAGGGTATCACTATATATTTCATCTGGGGAGATTGACAGAATGCACCAGGTAAATAATACATTTAGGGTATCACTATATTTCCATATAGGGAGATACAGAATGTCACAAGGTATATAATACATATAGGGGTATCACTATATATTCCATCTAGGGGAGATAAGAGTGAGATACAGAGTGTACACCAGGTAAATAATACATATAGGGTATACTGTAGATTCCACTAGGGGAGATACAGCGTCGTGCACCAGGTAAAATAATACATCAGCCGGATCACTGTATATTCCATCTAGGGGAGATACAAGAATTCACCAGTAAATAATACACATAGGGTATCACGATATTCCATCTAGGGGGGGGATACAGAATGTCACCAGGTAAATAATACATATAGCGGTATCACTATATATTATCTAGGGGAGATACAGATATGTACCAGGTAAATATACCTATAGGTATCACATATATTCCATTATAGGGGAGATAAGAGTGTCACCAGGTAAATAATACATATAGGTATCACTATATATTCATCTAGGGGAGATACCAGAATGTCACCAGGGTAAATAATACATATAGCGGTATCACTATTATATTCCATCTAGGGGAGAACAGAGTGTCACCAGGTTAAATAATACATATAGGGTTATCACTATAATATTCCATCTAGGGGGAGAGACAGAACAGAATGTCACCAGGTAAATATACATATAGGGTATCACTATATATCCTTCTAGGGGAGATTACAGAATGTCACCAGGTAAATAATACATATAGGGTATCAATATATATTCCATCTAGGGGGAGGAGATACAAGAGTGTCACAGGTATATACTACAATATAGGTATCACTATAATTCCATATAGGGGAGATACAGAATCAGTCCACAGGTATATAATACAATAGGGTATCACTGTATATTCCATCTAGGGGAGATTACGATGTCACAGGTAAATAATAATTAGGGTATCACTGTATATCCAATCAGGGAGGAGATACAGATGTCACCAGGTTATAAAACATTATCGAGGTATCACTGTACTATTCAATTAGGGGAGAAGATACAGAAAGATACAGATGTCACCAGGTATATAATACATATAGGGGTATCACGGTATATTCCATTCTAGGGGAGATACAGGAATGCCACCAGGTTATACTAACAATAGGGGATCACTTATATTCCATCTAGGGGAGAAGATAATAAGAATGTCACCAGGTATATAATACATATAGGGTATCCTGTATATTCCATCTAGGGGAGATACAGAATGTCACCAGGTATATAAACTAAATATAGGGTTGTATCAACTATATATTCCATTAGGGAGAGTACAGAATGTCACCACGGGGAAATCATAACACATATAGGGTATCACTGTATATTACATATAGGGGAGACTACAGAATGTCACCAGCGAAATAATACCATATGGGTATTCATGTAGATTCCATCTAGGGAGATAAGAATGTCACCAGGAAATATAATACATTAGGGGGTATCACAATATTCAATCTAGGGGAGAAGATACAGAATGCACCAGGTAAATAATACATGATAGGGTATCACTGTATATGCCATCTAGGGGAGATACAGGAATGTCACCAGGTAAGGTTAAATAAACATATAGCGGTTAATCACTGTATATTCATCTAGGGGAGATACAGAAGGTTCTACCAGTGTAAATAAGACATATAGGGTATCACGTATATATTCCATCTAGTGGAGTACAGAGTGTCCCCAGGTAAAAATCATATAGGGTATCAACTGTATATTCCATTAGGGGAGATACAGAATGGTGGTCACAGGTATAAATATACATATGGGTAGCACTGTGATTCCATCTAGGGGAGATCACAGAAAATGTCACCAGTAAATAATAAACATATAGGGACATATATCTTCAATCTAGGGAGATACAGTGTGTCACCAGGTATATAATACATATAGGGATCACTCTATATATTCATCTAGGGGAGATAAGAATGTCACCACGGCTATATAATACATTATAGGGTTTAGTCACTTTCTATTCCATAGGGGAGATACAGAATGTCACCCATGTAAATAATACATATAGGGTCTCCTATAATTCCATCTAGGGGAGAGATACGAATGTCACCAGGTAAATAATTAAATATAGCGGTACACTATCATTCCATCTAGGGGACGATACAGAATGTTCACCAGGTAAATAATAATATAGGGTATCACTATATATTCCATTAGGGGAGATACAGAATGGCACCAGGTAAATAATAATATAGGGTCTCCACTATATATCCAATTAGGGGAGATACAGATGTCACCAGGTAAATAATACCTTTATGGTATCACTATATATTCCATCTAGGGAGATACAGAATGGCACCAGGGTAAATAATACATATGGGTATCACTATATATTCACTCTAGGGGGATACGAATGGTCACCAGGAAATAATACATAATAGGGATATCATATATATTCCATCTAGGGGAGAGACGAATGTACCAGGTAAATAATACATATAGGGTATCCATGATATATTCCATTAGGGGAGATACAGAATGTACAACAGGTAAATCCAATACATATAGGGGTATCACTATATATTCCTCTCGGGGAGATACAGACTGTCACCAGGTAACATCACACATATAGGGTTCACTATATTCATCTAGGGAGATTACAGAATGTCACCAGGTAAATTAATACATATAGGGTATCACTATATATTCCATCTAGGGGAGATACAGAATGTCACCAGGAAAAATACATATAGGGTATCAACATATATTCAATCTAGGGGAGATACAGAATGTCACCACGGTAAATAATACATATAGGGTGATCACTATATATATTCCATCTAGGGGGATAAAGAATGTCCACCAGGTAAAAATAATACATATAGGGTATCACTATATATTCCTCTCAGGGGAGATACAGGATGTCACCAGGTGTTAAACTAATAAATATAGGGTATCCACTGTATATCCATCTAGTGGAGCAGATACAGAAAGTCACCAGGTAAATAATAATATAGGGTATCAATATAATTCCATCGTAGGGGAGATTAACAGATGTCACAGGTAATAATAATATAGGGTATCACTGTATATTCATATAGGGGAGATTACAGAGTGGTCACCCGGTATATAATAACTATAGGGTATCACTGTATATGTTCCACTAGGGGAGATCTATGGGAGATACAGAATGTCAACCCGGTATAAATACATTTAGGGTATCACTGTATATTCCATTAGGGGAGATACCAGGAATGTCACCAGGTCAATAATACATACGGATCACTATATTATTCCATTATAGGGAGATACAGAATATCACCAGGTATTATAATAAATATAGGGTTATTCACTATATAGTCCATCTAGGGGGAGATTACAGAGTGTCACCAGGTAAATATACATATAGCGGTATCACTACTATATTCCATCTAGGGGAGCGACAGAATATCACCAGGTAAATAATACATATTAGGGTACACTAATATTCCATATAGGGGAGATACAGAATGTACCAGGTTAAATAATACAATAGGGTATCACATATATTCTATCGGGGGAGAACAGATGTCACCAGGTATATAATACATAAGGGTATCTCTGTATATGCCATCTAGGGGAGATACAGATGTACCAGGTAAATAATACATATAGGGTATCACTGTATATTCCCTCTAGGGGACGCATAACAGAAATGTCACCAGGTAAATAATACATATAGGGTTATCACTATATATCCATCTAGGGGAGATACAGAATGTCACCAGGTTTTTCCAAAAAATTTTATAACATATAGGGTATCACTCTATAGATTCCATCTAGGCGGAGATACAGAATGTCACCAGGGTTAAATAATACATATAGGGTATCACTATATATGCCATCTAGGGGAGATACAAGATGTCACCAGGTAAATAACATAAAGGGTATCACTATTATTATTCATCTAGGGGAGATACAGAATGTTCAACCAGGTCAATAATACATATAGAGGACACATATATTCATATAGGGGGAGATACAGAATGTCACCAGGTAATAATAAATATAGGTAATCACTATATTATTACTCTAGGGGAGATACAGAATGTAATCGGTAATATTACATTATAGGCTATCACATATAGTCCGATCTAGGGAGCTACAGAATGGTACACCAGGGTATATAATCACATATAGGGTATCTCTGTATATTCCTCTAGGGGAGAGATACAGAATGCACCAGGTGAATAATACATACAGGGTATCCCCCCCCCCCACTATATATCCATCCTAGGGGAGATTACAGAATGTCACCAGGTACCGGTAAATAATACATACAGGGTATTGCTATATATGCCATCTACGGGAGATACCGAATTTCACCAGGTAAATAATACATATAGGGTATACTGTATATTCCATCTAGGGGAAGATACGAATAGTGACCAGGTAAATAATACATATAGGGTATCATAATATTCCATCTAGGGGAAGATTAGAATGTACGGGTAAAATAATCATATAGGGTATCAATATATATTCATCTAGGGGAGATACAGAGTGTCACCAGGTACATAATACATATGGGTATCACTATATTCCATCTCGGGGAGATACAGAGTGTCACCAGGTAAATAATAACATAGAGGGTATCACCTATATATTCCATCAGGGGAGATACAGAATGTCACCAGGGTAAATAATACATATAGGGTTCATCACTATGTATTTCCTTATAGGGGGATACAGAAGTCACAGGGTAAATGAATACATATAGGGTATCACTCATCTATTCATCTAGGGGAGATACAGAGTGTCACCAGGTATATAATACAGATAGGGTATCAATATTATATTTCCATCTAGGGGAGATACAGAAGGTCACCAGGTATATAATTACTATAGGGTATCACTGTATATTCCATCTAGGTGAGAACAGCAGTCACCAGGTAAAAACAAACATATAGGGTATCACTGTATCTGCCATCTAGGGGAGATACAGGAATGTCAACAGGTATATAATACATATAGGGGTATCACTGTATATTCCCATTTAGGGGAGATACAGAAGTCACCAGGTATATAAATTACATTATGGGTATCACGGATATCCATCTAGGGCAGTTCAGAATTTGTACCAGGTATATAATACATATAGGGTATCACTGTAGATTCCATTAGGGGAGATTTACGAATGTCACCCGGATATAATACCATATAGGGTATCACTAATATTCCATCTAGGGGAGATACAGAATGTCAACAAGGTATATAATACATATAGGTTATCACTGTTATATTCCATCTAGGGGAGAACAGAATGCCACAAGGTATATAATAATATAGGTAGCAATTATATTCCATCTAGGGGAGCTACAGAATGTCACCAGGTATATAATACATATAGGGTATCACTGTATAGTCCATCTAGGGGAGATACAGATGTCACAAGGTATATAATACATATAGGGTATCACATAATTCAATTAGGGGGAGACAGAATGTCACCAGGTAAATAATACATAAGGGTATCACGGTATATCCATTAGGGGAGATACAGAATTGTTCACCAGGTAATAATAAATTATAGGGTATCACTGTCTATTCCTATCTAGGGGAGATACAGAATGTCACCAGGTTAAATAATTACATATCGGGTATCACTATTTTCCCTCTAGGGGAGATACAGAATGGTCACAGGTAAATAATAAATATAGGGATCACGGTATATTCCATTAGGGGAGATACAGAATGTTCACCAGGTAAAATAATACATATAGGGTATCACTGTAATTCCTCCTAGGGGAGATAAAGAATGGTCACCAGTAAATACACAATAGGGTTCACTATATATTCCATCTTAGGGGAGATACAGAGTATCACGGAACTAATACATATAGGGTATCACTGTATAAATTCCATCTGGGGAGATACAGGCATGTCACCAGTAAAATAATACAATAGGGTATCATGATATTACATTTAGGGGGATACAGAGTCACCAGGTAAAATAATACATATAGGGTATCACTATATATTCATATAGGGGAGGACAGTGTGTTCACCACGGGATATAATAACATATGGGTATCACATATTATTCCATCTAGGGGCGAGAGATACCGAATGTCACCAGGTATTAATACATATCAGGGTTCACTATATATTCCATCTAGGGGAGCATGACAGAATGTCACCAGGTAAATTATACATATAGGGTATCACTATATATTCCATCTAGGGGAGATACAGAATTCACCAGGTAAAATAATACATATAGGGTATCACTATATATCAATTAGGGAGGGATCGATAGATACAGAATGCACCGGTAAAAAACATATAGGTATTCACCTATATATCCATTCTAGGGGGATACAGAATGTCACCAGGTAAATAATACATATTAGGGTATCACTAATATTCCATCTAGGGGAGATACAGAATGGTCACAGGGAAATAATACATAAGGGTATCACTAATATTCCATCTAGGGAGTACAGACATGTACCAGGTAATAAATAATATAGGGTATCACTAGATATTCCATCTGAGGGGGGATACAGAATGTCACCAGGTACATAATACATATAGGGTATCACTCTATATTCCATCTAGGGGAGATACAGGAATGTCACCAGGTAAATAATACATATCGGGTGATCCTATATACTTCCATCTAGGGGAGATACAGAAGGTCAACAGGTAAATAATACATTAGGGTAAATCCACTATATATTCCATCTAGGGGAGATACAGACATGGTCAAACAGGTAAAAATACATATAGGGTATAACTAATATAGTCCATCTAGGGGGAAGGTAAGAATGTCACCAGGTAAATAATAATATGTGATCACTATATTACTTCCATATAGGGGAGATAGAGATACAGAATGTCACCAGGTAATTAAGACATATAGGTATCACTAATATTCCATCTAGGGGAGATACAGAATGTCACCAGGTAAAAAGCATATAGGGTATCACTCTCTGGATTCCATCTAGGGGGGATACGTAAATGCACCAGGTAAATATAATATAGGCGTATTTCCATGATATTAATTCATCTAGGGGAAGTACAGAATGTCACCAGGTAAATATACATATAGGGATCACGTTATATCCATCTAGGGGAGATAAGTTAGTGTCAACAGGTAAATAAGACCTATAGGGTAATAACTATATATTCAATCTAGGGGAATACAGAATGTCACCAGGTAAATCATACATTGGGTATCACTGTTATTCCATCTAGGAGATACAGAGGGTCCAGGTATATAATACATTATAGGGTCTCACTGTATATCCATATAGGGGAGATACAAATGTCACCAGGTAATAATACCTATGGGTATCACTGTTATATTCCATCTAGGGGAGAAGAAGAGGGCGATACAGAATGTCACCAGCAATAATACATATAGGGTATCACTATATATTCCATCAGTGGAGATACAGAATAGCACCACGGTATATAATACATTATAGGGGATCACTGATATTCCATCTAGGGGAGATACAGACGTGTCACCAGGTAAATAATACATATTAGCGGGATCACTATATATTCATTCTAGGGAGATACAGAATATCACAGGTAATAATACATATAGAGGACTCATATATATTCCATCTAGGGAGATGACAGAATGTCACCAGGTAAAATAATACATATAGGGTATCACTATATATTTCCATCTAGGGGAGAGATACAGAATGTCACAGGTTATGTTAATAAATATAGCGGGGCTGGTATATCGTTATTCATATAGGGGGAGATACAGAATGTCACCAAGGTAAATAAGTGACATATAGGGTATCAATTGAATCCATCAGGGGAGATACAGAATGTCACCAGGTCAAATAATAAATATAGGGTTTATCACTATATATTCCATTATGGGGAGATACAGAAGTACCAGGTCAATAATAACATATAGTGGTATCACTATATACTCCATCTAGGGGAGAGATTACAGAATGTCACAGGTAAATAATACATATAGGGTATCACTATATAGTCCATCTAGGGCGAGAGTACAGTAATGTCACCAGGTAAATAACTAATAAAGGGTATTCACTCTAGATTCCATCTAGGTGGACGATACAGAATGTCACCAGGTCATAATAATACCATACTAGGGTATCAGATAATCAATTCCATCTAGGGGAGATACAGAATGTCACCCGGTCAATACGGACATATGGGTATAACTATATATTCCATCTAGGGGGAGATACAGAATGTCATCAGGTCAATAATACATATAGGCTATCACATATATTCATTAGGGGAGATACAGAAGTCACCAGGTATATAATACATATAGGGTATATCTGATATTTCCATCTAGGGGAGATACGAATGTCACCAGGTGAATTAATACATACAGGGTGTATCACTATATATTCCATCTAGGGGACGACTACACGGAATGTCACCCAGGTAAATATAATTAAAGGGTATGCTATATATTCCATCAGGGGAGATACCGGAAGGTCACCAGGTCAAATATACATTACTAGGGTATCACTCGTACTATTCCATCTCGGGGAGATAAGAATATCACCAGGTAAAGAATACATAGGGGGTATCACTTATATTTCCATCTAGGGGAGATATAGAATGTCACGGGTAAATAATGACATATAGGGTATTAACCATATATATTCCATCTAGGGGACAGATAACGATACGAGTGCACCCAGGTAAATCATAAATAGGGTCTCACTATATATTCCATCTAGGGGAGATACAGGAATGTCACCAGTAAAGAAATTACTATTAGGGTTAATCACTATATATTCCATCTAGGGGAGATACGAATGTCACCACGGTAAATAAATTACAATATAGGGTTCACTATATATTCCATATAGGAGAGATACAGCATGTCACCAAGGTTAAATAAGTACCCTTACTCAGCGGTATCACTCTATAGTCCATCTAGGGAGTACAGAATGTCACCAGGCAATAATACATAGAGGGGACTCACTATTATATTCCATTAGGGGAGATACAGAATGTCACCAGGTAAATAATAATAAGGGATCACTAGTATATTCATCATAGGGGAGATAAAGAATGTCACAAGGGATATAATACATATAGGTGTATCATCTTTTAAGTATATCTCCAATCTAGGGGAGATACAGAATGTCACCAGGTTAAATAATACATATAGCGGTATCACTATATATCCATCTGAGGGGAGATAACAGAATGTCACCAGTTATAAATACCATATAGGGATCACTATATATTCCATCTAGGGGAGATACAGACGGTCCCCAGGTAAATGCGTCTCTCAATACATATAGGGTATTAACTCTATATTCCATCAGGGGAGATACGTATGGAACCAGGTAAATAATACATAAGGGTTCACTATATATTCCATCTAGGGAGATACGAATGTCACCAGGTAAATAATACATATAGGGTATCACTATGGATTTCCAGTATCAGGGGAGATACCAGAATGCCACCAGGTAACTAATACATTAAGGGTATCCACATATTATTCCCTCTAGGGGAGATACTCAGAATGTCACACCAGGTAAAGAATACATGTAGAGGTATCATATTATTCATTAGGGGAGATATAGAATGTCACGGTAAATAATACATAAATAGAGGTTCAATAATATATTGTTCCCATCTAGGGAAACTGAGATATAGAATGTCACCAGGTAATAAATACAATAGGGTATCCACTATATATCCACTTAGGGGAGATACAGAATGTTCACCAGGTAAATCATAAATATAGGGTTATCAACTATAGATTCCATCTAGGGAGATACCGAATGTCACCAGCGTAAATAAGAAAATAGGGTTATCACATAACTATCCATATAGGGGAGATACAGAAGGTCACCAGGTAAATTAAGAAATATAGGTTATCACTATATATTTCCATCTTAGGGGAGATACAGACAGTCACCAGGTTATATAATACATATAGAGTCGGTATCACTATATAGTACAACCTAGGGAGCAGATACAGAATGGTCACCATCGGAAAATAATAAATATAGGGTTATCACTATTATATTCCATATCTAGGGGAGATAACTTGGATACAGAAATGGTCACCAGGTAAACTAATACACATATAGGGTATCACATATATTCCCATCCTAGGGGAGACAGAATTAACCAGGTAAATAATACATATAGGGTTATCAAATATCTTCCATCTAGGGGAGAAGATACCGAAAGCCACCAGGTACAATAATACATATAGGGTGGTATCACTAATATCCATTAGGGGAGATACAGAATGTACCAGGGTAAATAATTACAAATTATAGGGTATCATATATTATTCCATCGAGGGAGATACAGAAATGTCACCCCCCCCAGGAGTAAATACATGACATATAGCGGTATAACTGTATATTCCATCTAGGGGAGAACGAACTGTCACCAGGTAGGTAAATAAAATACATATAGGGTATCACTATATATTCCATTCTAGGAGGAGATCAGAATGTCACCAGGTAAATAATACTATAGGTACTCACTAATAGATTCCACTCTAGGGAGATATAGATGTCACCAGGTAAATAATACATATAGGGTATCACTATATATTCCATCTAGGGGAGATACAAGAAGGTCACAAGGTAAATAGTACCATATAGAGGGTATCCCAACGATTATCTTCCATATAGGGGAGATACAGAAGGTCCCGGTAAATAATACATATAGTGGTACACTATATATCCATCTAGGGGAGATACAGAGAAATTTGTGTTTCACCAGGTCACTAATAATAATAGGGTATCACTATATAATTCAATCTAGGGGAGATACCAGAATGTCACCAGGGTCAAATAATACATATTAGGTATCACCTTTATAATATTCCATTCCAGGGGAGATACAGAATGTCACCAGTAAAAATACATAACAATATAGCGTAATCCACCTATATATTCCATCTAGGGGGGATACAGAATGTCACCAGGTATATAATTACAATAGGGTACACTCTATTATTCCATCTAGGGGAGATACAGAATGTCACCGAGGGTAACAATCTCCTAATACATATAGGGTATCACTATATTTCCATCTAGGGGAGATAACAGGAGGTAGTGTCACCAGGTAAATAATACATTATGTTATCACTATATCTTCCCATATAGGGGACGATACAGAATGTCACCAGGTAATAATACATATAGGGTATAACTATTATTCATATAGGGGAGTACAGAATGTCACAGGTAAAAATACATATAGGGATTATCATAGTATTCCTCTAGGAGATGACCAGAATGTCACCCAGGTAAATAATACATATGGGGTATCATATATATTTCATCTAGGGGCAGATACAGGGCAATGTCACAGGTCAATTAATACATATAGGGATCACTATATATTCCATTCTAGGGGCGACAGGACATCTTCGACTTACAGTATTCACCCATTGTCAGCAAGTAATACATAGTAGGGTATTCAACTATTATTACCATCTAGGGGGGAGATACAGTCTAATGTCACCAGGTCAATAATACATAGAGGGTTATCATCTATATTATTCCATCTAGGGGAGATACAGAATGTCACCAGGTAAATAATACTATATAGGGTATCACTATATATTCCATCTACGGGGAGACGAACAGCATGTCACCCAGGTAAATAATATAAGGGTTATTCACTTATAGATTCCATTAGGGGGGATACAGAAATGTCACCAGGTAAATATACATATAGGGTTATCAATATAGGATTCATATAGGGGAGATTAGATATCAGAATGTCACCAGGTAATAATACATATTGGGTATCACATATAGTCCATTAGGGGAGATTACAGAATGTCACCAGGTAAATAATACAATAATAGGGTATCACAGATATTCCATCTAGGGCGATAAGAATGTCACCAGGTAAATAATAACATATTTACGGGTATCACCTATATCATTCATCTGAGGGGAGATACAGAATGCAACCACGAGTTAAAATAATACAACACATATAGGGGATCACTATATATTCCATTGCTCCATAGGGAGATCAGAAGTCACCAGGATAAATCATACACCTATTAGGGTATCACCTTATATATTACATATAGGCGAGGATACAGAATGTAACCAGGTAAATTACTACATATGGGTATACACTATATATTCCATCTAGGGGAGATACAGAGTGTCACCAGGGATATATACATATAGGGATCATATATATTCCATCTAGGGGAGAGTACAGAATGCCACCAGTATATAATACATATAGGGTATCATATATATTCCTTCTAGGGGAGAGAACAGAATGTCACCAGGGTAAAAATCACATATTAGGGTATCACTATATATTCCACTAGGGAGATACGAATGTCACAGGTAGCTAATACTAATACGGGTATCAATATATATCCATCTAGGGGAGATTACAGAATGCCACCAGATATAATACATATTAGGGTTATCACTATATATTCCTCTAGGGGAGATACAGAATGTCACCAGGTAAATAATACATATAGGGTATCACTATATATTCCATCTAGGGGAGATACAGAATGTCACCAGGTAAATAATACATATAGGGTATCACTATATATTCCATCTAGGGGAGATACAGAATGTCACCATTGACTCCTCTCTTTCCTCCTCATACATTAAAATATGTCCATAGGACCTGACGTTCCGCCGTTTGTTCTCCTTCGCAATATTTGCCAAGATCCGCCCTTTTCTCTCTCTTATCACACTATCTAAAATGCTTAACACACAAGCATCCTCTACACGAACCAAATCTTCATTCCATAACGCTCCTCAGGATTTTTTTTTGCCGATACTAGAAACCTAAAATAGATGCATTATTACCTCATCTACCGGACAAACTCTCGCCTTCTTTGCCTTAGCCACCACCTGCGTGGTCTTTGGAACTTTCATACCCTGCACCCAGTCTTGAGCACCTTCAACATCCTTGTTGTTCCTCGACACAATGTGTACCCTGATCCAATGCCCTGAACTACCCTCAGCACTGCTGAGATAAACAATCTCCTGTCCCCTGCTCTTTCTCACATTTAATTCCTCGGTTTTAGGCAAGCTTGCGGTTCGCCTCTTACACTATGCTATTCGGGAGAAAATAATCAGTTCTTTCTGTTGCTCTTAACTAGACACTTGACTACTGATTGGTCTCCCCCCCCCTGTGCCTGTTACCCACAATCTACTGTCCACCCTTCGCTCCGCTAAGCCTCTGATACGTTGCGTCACAACTCCCATTAAATTCTATAATTGGCTATCGGTCCACTCCATAGCACATTGGTTTCAGGCATTTTCGTTGCGTTGCGCCTGACAATTGTCTCTAACATGGAAATTGGGGGACGCGAACTTCCTGCTATTTTCGAGCGATTGCCGTGCGATTAAGCACGCAAAAGTGTTGCGCGTTGGTGGTTGTAGTGTGGCTATCACCTAAATGTTTGCTCTCTATCTCTTCATGGATGGCGCTCGCCGCCTTAAACTCCAATCTATTCAAATGAATATTAACCATTTCCCCATAAAATTGGGACCTAGTACTCCCTTCTCATCTCTCTGCTTGACAATCTGGTCATTTTAACACAGTTGAATATGCAAGCTGCTTGGAGTGATCTTTGACTCCTCTCTTCATTCCATCATCACATTAACACTGTACTAGGACCTGACGTTTTTTCCTTCGCAATATTGCCAGATCCGCCCTTTTCTCTCTCTTGCCACTCACTAAAATGCTCATCATGCCCTTCGTGTATAATCTCCAGTCTTGACTACCTGTAAATTCTTACTACTTGAGACTCCCGGCCCTTCTTCATCTCTATCATCTCCAGGTCTATATTACATGCCAATCAGTGCCCTATAATCTCCCGTCTGGAAACTGTAACATTCTACTGCTGGGACTCCGGTCTCTCTATCTCTCGCTCCAGTCATCTAAATGCTCATCCATGCCCATTATAATCTCCCGTGCTGACTACTGTAAACATGCTACACTTGGACTCCGCATCTCCGCTCTCTCCTCTCCAGTCTATATTAAATGCTCATCCAGCTGTAATCTCCCGTCTGGGACTACTGTAACATTCTCCGGCTTGGACTCCCCCCCCGGTCTCTCTCTCCTCTCCTCTCAGTCATATTAAATGCTCATCCATGCCTTGCATCTCCCGTCTGACTACTGTAACATTCTACTGCTTGGACTCCGGCTGTCCTCTCGCTCCTCTCCGTCTATCTTAATGTAAACTCGGCAGCTGGATCATCTCGCTCTCTCCAAAAGAGAACCCGAACCCCGGATACTTCAGTCCATAGGGTGGATTCCATCAAACAAAAGAATCAATTCAATACCTTCTTTTCAACCTTTAATCCTTCGCTCGACTGCACCTCCCTACTCTATCTTCTCTCTGGTCCCTTATGGTCCAGGCCGTGACTCCGTTTCCTCACAAGGAAATCTTCCCAACAGACCCAACTAACATGCTCCTCCCACCTTAAACCGTTCTCTTGACTGCTCCCCTACCCTTTATAAAAAAACTTTTCTCTCTCCTTCATTATTCCATTAAGCTTTCAATCAGAATGTGTATCCTACTTGTCGACCTCATTCCCCCACTTGTATCTGGTATGTTGACCCTCACTTGATTGTAAGCTCTTCAGGGGCAGGAATCTAATTCCTAATTTGTCGAGGATTGTTGCGACTTATATCAATTGCATCCCATATACATTAAATTGTATATATATGTTATTCTTAACACTGTATGAATTGTATGTAATTTATCTATCTGTATAATGCGCACATTATCCCCCGTTTGCATACTGTATTGTTATCTTATAATGGTACAGCGTTGCTTCGTACCAAGTGGCACTTTATAAATAAAAGTCTACCCCAACACACAACATACCACCCTACAACACACAATGTTTCTTTTGGCCTTTGTCTATTACACGGATCGGGACATCCAGCGAGTCGCCCATCCCCCTTTGGGGTCAGAACCGTGCGGATGGGTCGTTGGTCCAGCACTGGGTCGAGATCAACTGTTTCTACTGACTTGTACAATCTTCCGTTTGGTGTTGGTTCCTACTATTGCACTATTATTGGTTATACTCATGTTTCATTCCTAGATCACACTGAATTACATGTTGGGTTATTGGAGGGTCGTACCAGGATGCTGTACTTAGCCATTGCATCATGACGTCGGTTCTACCTATGAGGCAGGCATACTGTGTCATTAGGAGGATTTGTGTTTAGTGTAGCTTTCTGTGTTTTTATCCCATGACTGTGTGACTTCTTGCAGGCATACGAAGTCGAGATCTCGTGCCAGAGGTAGGTGTGATCTCTCGGTAAAAATGAGTCCCGGCACGCGCTCTGGGTTATTGTGTTTCACCTTGTGTACAAAAAAAGCCTGCTCGAAATCTTCACCTCGGTTCTATACTTTGGCGGTCAGCCTACTCCTACTTGCGTGCTGCCGACGCGGATCCCGCATCCTCGCTCCAAAGCTTCACTTCTGAAGCACCAGGATCATGTCAAGACGATACCCGGCCGCCGCGACCAGACATTTGTGACGACGGCCGGGACGGTTTAGGTATATGACCTTCCTTGACAGTCGGAGGTTGAATGACGTCAGTCGGGGGGTTTGATAAGTGATGGCCCTGGTCTGTGCACGCCAAACCCTTACAACATAGTAGGTCCCCCGGGGCGACCGATGAGAAAAAAATGCGACGGGCTTTAGTGCCCCCCCTTCTGGCCGTGACTTTATTTGCTTAATATACAGGATGCTTCATTGTGACAGACGAGACACACGCATCCCGAGATCCCCCGTGTGCCGCCTCTTTACTGTCTGGCTTTGTTTTTTTTGTTGCCCTTTCTTTTCGCTCCTAAGGGCTGTCTATATTGCTCTTTTTCTTCCTCCTCATCTTTTTTTTTTTTTGCCACCCTCACCTTTTATTCCCCTTTTTTTTTTTCCCCCCTATTTCCCTGCGTGTGTCTTTCCGAGTCTAGTTTTTGTGTGCTGTCTATCTGCTTGTGCCCCCCCCCATCCTCTCGATGTATTTGAGGCTTTTTCGAGCTGAGTAGCGACGTGCCTTAGATCCCCCCCCTTCGTTTCTTTTTTTTCCTCCCCCAATTTTCCTATTTTTGACCGGCCACCGACTGCTTTACTCCGCTTTTTTTCGACCGACCACTTACTTCTTCACCACCTTTTCTGGTCCTGGCTAGATGTGTCTTGCTACCCCCTGCTGTCACTGGGACATGGGACAAAATTCTTTGCATAGATCATAAGAGTAAAACCTTCTTTATTTGTGCATATGTATTGCACAAATATAGGAGGATCCTACCCTATTTGCAAGTATGCCCCTTTTTGCATGCTTTATTGTGTGGAGTTGTAGTTTTCAAACATCTTGACGTGGCAATACTTGCAATAGGGGTAAATCTCCTATATTGGCATACAAGACCTCGTAGTGGCAAATACTACCCCCTCGGTTTCATATGGGTAGTGTGTGTCTACCTTTTCCCTAAAACAGGTACCTCGGTTATACATGGACGGTTTATTACTCAAGTATATAACGGGTATATAGGTTTTTAATGGGACTCAATAAAATGTATTGGTTTAATAAAAATTTATTTTAGGTTCCACCACGTGTCCAATAGTCTTGTAGTTAATTTTACCTTGAACCGGGCCTCTATCTTTACCTCCTGTCCGGTCTATTCACAGGGGTAACTCCAATCTTATTAGTGCACATACATCAACCCAAACTTTTCGGCGTTTCGTTACAAATTGTGGACTGCTTTCAGGACACTTGGTATCCAATAAGATTGTGGGTGCTGAGTGCTCGCGCACACAATAATTTTTCGATTTTGTAGGGTGGGCATGTTCAACAAGATCTGGGGGAAATATTGCTTGTATACGAGGGACCAGAGGCAGATTATTTTGTTTGGTTATTTTTAAAACCCCCTTTTAGGACCCAGCTGCAGAGGAACTTGCCTCCTTGTTACCTAAAGTTCTTAGATAGTCCTGAGCAGTATGGGGGACCTGCTGTCTGTTTCCTAGGGTGGAGTGGAGAGTTTTCATCCGATGAATGTCCGTGACTTTTAGATAGTGGATTAATGCACTCCCAACTGTAATAATTATAAGGATATTAGAAGTCACTGAGGGAGTTCCGTGACATAAAAACACTCGAGGGCCCGCAGGCCTTTATACAGGTCACGGAACTCCAATGGGGACGTCAATATCATTATATGTACAGTTGGGTGCATATTTCATTCTATAAACCGTCACTCCTTGTGGATTCTGGTTACTATCTCCTCCTGGAAACTGTAGATCTAAGGCTATAATCATACTCATTCATCCCATGAATCCATACCGGGATAGGTTATATTACAAAAACAGGTCTTATATTATTAGGTATGCTATGTTAGGTTCAAGAATTTGCCAGGAATCCAATGATGAGCCTTTTGCACATTACATATGAGAATTTTTTTGAAGTGTTATGTACATTTTTTACAATTAAAGGGAGAGGAAGGGAATAGTAGACAGTGCTCAGATGTAACTAGCCCACTAAGGAATGGTACACGGCCTGCGGTACATTCAAATGGTGATTGTAAAGCTTGGGACAGGGGGCATCATTCTTTTATTTCCGTAGACATGTGACCATTTATTTTCATGAAAGTCTTGTTATTATTCAGTCTTTTTAGCCGTTATTTGCACATGATAAGATGTATTGGGTGTTGCTGTTGTACCCTTTGTTTGTTTCGCCTATACACAGACATTCATTAATTCTGACCTAGAACTGGGCACCGCCTGTGCTCTGACGTGTGGAAGTCTGGTAAACATATTTAATGATTAAAGATAAAATAACTATAAAATTCCAGTGCCCCCCCTGAAGGTAAGACTACCCCTTAAAAGGTTTTAAAGGGGCAGATACACTGACAATTTTTTTTATTTTACATAGGCCATTACTGGAAAACTAAAATTCTTCCCAACTATAACTGCTAACATTTATTTGTTGATCATGTCCCCGATTCTTTCTGTATCCAGTATGAAGCGAGTTACATTTTCTATTCTGTCAATCAAGTGTTACTTACCGTATATACTCGGAGTATAAGCGAGGGTTTTAGGTTTAAAAAGTATATAAAACACCTTGACTGTTCGGCTTATAAATCGAGTCATAAAGGAAATACTACCCTGCAATCAGAGGAGTCGCGGAGGTCCGGCGGCAGTTCCCAGTAGTTCTTCAGGTGCGCGATGACGTCATCACGCACGCTGGTGGTGAGCCGTCGCGCGAAGCAGTACTGGGAACTGCCTGCGGGAAAGAGGTGCTCGTGATTGCAGAGAGAGGAAGAATGAAGACCAGGTACGGGTAAGTGAGTGGGGGGGATGGGGGCAGGACTGGGGTGAGGGGGGTGGGACCGTATGCCATGCAGACACCCACATTCCTTTTTCCCTATAGGTGGTTGGAAACACAACTCCAGGCAACCCCAGCATGCTGGGAGTTGTTAGTGTAGTTTCCAAACATCTACAGTGGAAAGGTATCTAGGGTTACTGATACCCTCGGGCTTATACTCGGGTTCAATCATCTTTTAATTTTGAGGCAAAAAAATGGGCGACACCAGACCCCGGCTTAGCTAGAGTACGGGATCTATGTGTGGTACAATCGTTAAAACTGCTGTGGATGTTGCTGACCAGTTTCACAGATGGTAGGGGGAACATTCCTCTCCAGTGCTGCCTATAGTGATTACTGCGCATGCTTTGCCCTAATCAAAAAAGTCTGGTGCGAGACGGGGAAGGGGGACCCCCCCCCCCCCCTCCCATAGGTGGTTAGAGAGGGAGGGGAGATTCTGAGGCCTGGACAACACACCATTACAGACGCCTGAAGACCACACCGGACACCCCAGCCCACACACACAAGATGTGCTACTTACAACAAACATTTACTATAGATTAAGCTGAGAGAAAGTACTTTTTCCAGTTATAGTTGCCCCTTTACATTTTAAACCTACCTTTTCGTTCCAAAAAGCGGCTGGAAAGTCACCAAACAACTATACCATACTACTTTAAAGACCTCTCTTGATATGTTGCGCCATCACACATATTGCAACTCAATTGACAGAAATAACCATAATATCGGTTAGTGGAGTTGAACTTTTGCCTGCGTATGTACCAAGCCATGATAATAAAATCATGTGAACTCTGTCTGCTCGGTCAGTGATCTAGGGTTCGGTGGATTCTGTGTACAAATACACCTAGGGCCATCCATTACCCGGTGCCAATTATATCGCATTTACCTACAGCATTTAAAATTCACGCTATTCACAACAGTAGCCAAAGCTCAAAATTAAAATCGTGAAAACCGGTTGCAAGGGGTGTCTTATGAGGAAGTTGAAGTCGTACCCCCCGCTCACCTGCTCTATAATTAGTTTTTCTTTGCCATACTGTTATTTTAACTCCCCGGGACCACGCAACCAGTGTACCTTTGTTAATGAGGCTGCTACGCGTTTCTATTCGTTACATACACACTCACCCCCGCTTACGACTACTCACACCCCCTCCCACTGAGCTACACCCTTTAAATTCTAACCCCTCCCACTGAGCAACCTTAAATCATAAACCCCTCCCACTAAGCTAACCGCAATACATGTGACGAGCCAGTATATCCTTTCGCGTTTTTAGAATTTACGCATCAAGGTAACATTGTCTTTCCATTCATGTTTTTCCCATGAGTCACTCATTCATTGCGTTTCTCCTGTTTTTATCTTTTATGTCTGTTTCACTTGTGCATTAGGAATATCCCAATGCCATCATTTGTCCCCAGTCAGGCTTGTCCATAGGTCACCTACCATCACACAAGATAACTTCATTCTTCATCCCCGAAGAACCCGCTAGGAAGGCGTCGAAAGCAGGTTAATCAATCAGAGAATCCTCATAAGGATCCGGCCGTGAAAGCCCTCAATAATTTAAGTTAATCTTAGAGCTTCCCATACACTTGCTGATATACCGGACTAATCCCTTAGCCTAGTCTGACAGGCCAAAAAATCCATAACCATGACAACAACCACGAATTCGCGGCCTCAGATGTCGATCAATAGTTGCAGTCTTCCCCCATTTTTTTTTATTTCCCCCCCGTTCTTTTCCTCTACATAGGGCCGGTATAGGCACCTGTCTGCTATAGTCAGGGAGCCAATACAATTGTACCGCGTCGTTTCGTGGGGGGGCACAGACGACAACCATGTTTACCATCCCCATGCTTTTGTAACGAACACCCGGATACAAGGGGATTATCAATCTACAGTGACCCAGAGAGACACTACCCCCTTGCGTTAAAGCTGCAATTCCTGTGTCACCCCCCTAGGCTTAAATGCTATATTTTTAACCTTAGAAATGTCATCAATAGTGCCACTTGCAAAATTGAAGCCAGATCCCTGCTTCTTCTTTTTTGGAAACCAAAAATTCCGTTATCTCTCCCGCTTCTACGCTAAAACGTTGATTTGGCTCTTTAAGCGCCACCATCTGCTTTTGACATGGTCGACTTACAACCACCCAGCAACAGTAAAAGCACCATGGGAAAGTGGGCAGAACTGTTCTTGGTGTGGGATTGGCATCCCTGGAATTGGAGTAACGGTATTGTTGGCACTTCAGAAAATGTATATAAATGGTAAATAATATAGCAGGGGTCCTCCTTAAAAGGGGAATCACTTATAATTATTTATTTGACTTTATCCTCCTGTGGAATGTGTGACTTCAATGTCGGGATTAGATATGTCATAAAAATATCCTTTCTATATAAAAATAATCAAACCATGTGCATCAAAAACATATAATTCAATTGCGATGGGGAGAGTCCCCCGGGAAGATTTATCCTTTCAAATGGTGTTCTTTTATCCCAACCGGAAACCACTTTCGCACATACTCCGTGTTTGTCTTCTCTGGTTTCTAAATCACCTAATCGTGGTATGTCCTGTTCTAAAATAATTCCGTGTCTCCCTGTATTCCATCTATCTTTCCGTGCTCCCCGTTTCATCTCCTTCCGTGTTCCCTTGTCTCTCCCTACTCCTTCGTGTACCGTCCACATTTCTTAATACTTCGTGTCTCGCCCCCATGTCTACAACACCATAATGCAGGTCTCCCTGTATCACTAATCTTCCGTTATCTGTGCTCCTCCTCCATTCAGTGTATCCCTTTCCCATGTTCTCCCTACTCCTTCCAGGTCTCCCTGTTTTCCCCTTGTCCTTCAGGTCTCCGTATCCCAATACTTCAGTGATCCTTGTTATCCTAATACTCCGTGTATGTCTAAATCAGCCTTACAGTGTATGTTTGCTAAATCATCATTCATGTGTATCCTGTTCTCGTATCCTCTCTAGTTGGCTCGGTGTTCTCTGATACTCGTCGGTGTCCTGCCGTTCTTTTTTTCTACATAATACTTCGTGTCTCACACCGCAGCTTCTACCATTATATCAGTGTCATCCCCAATCGTATCAAAAAACAATCTCGTTGTATCCCTGCCGTCGTCTGGACCCTATTCATTCGTGTCCTCCCTGTATCCCTCTACTTCGTGTTCCCATTATCAATTTTTCATTCAGCTGTTTCTCCCGTTATCATATCTAACTTCCAGGTTACCCTTGTTATAACTATAAATTCCAGGGGTTGTGTTCTCTGTTCTGTAGTCATCCTTCCTTTAGTGTATCCGTTATACACTCCTCCTTTGTTTCCGTGATTTTATCTTCCGCTCTTTCCCTATATAATTCAGGTTCTGCCGTCTCACTACATTCTAGTGTATCTGTTAATCCAACTATACTTTGCAGGCCTCTTCGTTCAATCCTTATTTGTCCGTGTCCCGTATCTTTGCGCCTATTCCAACAGATTGATCTTTCATTCATGCGCGTGTATCCGTTCCTCTACCAATACTAACTTCCAATGTTCCCCCCCTTTTTTTTTTTTCGCCTGTCTCGTTCTCAATAAATACCCCCCTTTCCCCTCTGGTACTCTCCGTTTGGTTTCCTACTCCTCGGTTATAAATATCAACCTCGGCACAGCTGTCCTCCTTGTAGTACACATCTTATATTCAGCGGACCCCGCTGTTATAATAGCTTATCTCTGCGTGTCATCCTAATCGTGCAGCCCTCATCGCTTTCACAGACATCTGTTTGCCCAGGCAGTTTGACTCCCGTCCCTATCAACACTTTTAGTGTCCACGTAAGTACTAGTCGCATCATCACCCGACGCGCCCCCTCAGTACCACTCACCCACGACCTCCGGGCTATCCCTGTTACCCCCCTTAACAATATCACTTACCAAGCAGCGCATCCCTGTGCTCCCCCATTAATAATTCAGTGTCTCCCTGTTCCTAAACCTACCATCCCCACACCCCCTCCCAGGTGTCTATCCTGGTATAAAACAAAAAAAATACTAACAGCCGTCAGTGTTGATATAATTTAGCAATAGTCCTATATGTTTGTGCAGCTGTATCTCAATGTTGTATACATATCAATAATGTCACTCTGTATTCCCTGTGATAAATAATAATTGCAGTGCTCATCCCTGTCACTAATTGATAACGACACCACAAGACAGTGTTATCCCTGTTAACCCACCCATACACCCTAACTTCCAGTGTATCCCGTTTAAATAATAATTCAGTGTATCCCTGTTATAAATTAATATTCAGTGTATCCTGTTATAATACTAATTCAGTTGTAATCCCTGTATCAAACTCAATAATCAGTGGTATCCGTTCATAAATACTAATCCGTGTTCCCCTGTTAAAATAATAATCAGTTGTATCCCTGTTATAAATAATAATTCAGGCGTATATCCCTCGTCCTCTGCCATCTGAACAACGGCTCCAGTTCCAAGCTGCCCTAACCCCCTATCCTATAAAGCCACTTCCAACACAGGCCCCCCTCCAATATACCACCCCTATCCTATAACCCCCCCACGCGCACACGCGACCACAAACCCACGCCACACCTCCCAGCATATCACGAACCCCGCCCCCCCCTATCCGAAAACGCACGATACAAAGAACAGCCCCCTACTATAGCTCCACACCATCCATAAACAAATCAACACAGGCCCTCCATATACTCTCCACCCCACCCTACCTATAAAGCACTCATCAAACCACAGCCACCTCACATAAGATGTCTCAACACTATCCTCCATAAACGAACTCTCCAACCCACACAGTATTAGACCCCCACCCTACAACACAGCGACACTGTGGCTGTAACAAACATTCCTAGTTAAACCAACTAACAGCCACTATCCCAACACAGCCCCTCCATATATCTCACACCCTATCCTATAAAAGCACTATCCAACACAGCCCTCCTAATATCTAACCCCTTATCATAAAGCACTATCCAACACAGACCATCCATATATCTCACCCTATCCTATAAGCAATATCAACACATCCCCTCCATATATCGCACCCTATTCCTATAAAGCACTATCCAACACAGCCCCTCCATATATCTCCACCTATCCTATAAAGCCACGATCCAAACACGCCCCCTCCAGATATCTCACCCTTCCTATTAAAACACTATCCAAAAACAGCCCCTCCATATATCTAACCCTACTCTATAAGCACTAATACCAACACAGCCCCCACCTCAATATCTCACCCCTACCTATATAAAACACTATCCCACACAGCCCTCCATTATATTACACCCTTATCCTATAAAGCACTATCCAACACCAGCCCCTCCATATATTACCCATCACTATAAGGCATATCCAAAACAGCCCTCCATATATCTCACCCTTTATCCTATAAAGCACTATCCAAACACAGCCCTCCATATATCTTCACCCATCCTATAAAGCACTATCCAACACAGCCCCTCAATTTATCTCACCCTATCCTAGAAAGCACTACCAACACAGGCCCTCCATATTCTCACCCTATCTTTATTAAAGCAACTATCCAAACACAGGGGGGGCCCTCCATAATCTCACCCGATCCTATAAGCACTATCCAACACAAGCACCTCCCATATATCTAACACGATCCTATAAAGCACATATCCAACACAGCCCCGCCAATATCCTCCACCATTATCCTATAAAGCTACTATCCAACACAGACCCTTACAATATTCTCACCCTATCCTATAAAGCACTATCCAACACAGCCCCTCCAATATCTCACCCTATCTATAAAGCATATCCAACACAGCCATCAATATATATCACCCTTATCATATACAAAACACTATCCAACACAGCCCTATAATATCCTCTCCCCTATCCTATAAAGACACTATCCAAACACACCCTCCATACTATCTACCCTATCCTCATAAAAGCACTATCCAACACAGGCCCACTCCATATATCTCACCCATCCTAAAAGCACATCCAACACCAGCCCCTCCATATGATCTCACCCTATCCTATCGAAAGCACTATCCAAACCAGCCCTCCATATATCTACCCATCCTATAAAAAACACATCCAACACAGCCCCTCATATATATCACCCTATCCTAAAAGCACTAGTCCACACAGCCATTCCATATATCTCAACCATCCTAATCAAACACTATCCAACAAAGCCCCTCCATATATATCACCCTATCCTATAAAGCACTATCCAACACAGCCCTCCATATATCTCACCCCTATCCATATAAAGCACTACCAACAAGCCCTCATATATCTAACACTTTATCCGACAAAGCAAATACATACACCAGACCCTACATATATACTCACCCTATCCTATAAAAAACACTATCAAACAAGCCTCCCATATACTCTTCACCCTACATATTAAAGCACTTATCAACACAGGCCCCTACATATATCAACCCTTACTATAAAGAACTATACCAACACAGCCCTCCAATATCTCACCCTATCCATAATAAATGCACTATCCAACACACCCCTCCATATAGCTCACCCTATCCTATAAAGCACTATCAACACAGCCCCCTCCATATTATCTCACCATATCCTATAAAGCACATTTATTCCAAACACAGCCCCGCCATATATCGAACCCTTTATCTAATAAAAGCACTATCCAAACAAAGCCTCCATATCATCTCACCCTATCTATAAAGCACTATCAACACATCCCCTCACGATATCTCACCCTATCCTATAAAGCACTATCCCCCACACAGCCCTCCATATATCTCACCCTATTCCTATAAGCACTATCCAACACAGCCCCTCACATTTCTCACCCTATTCCATAAAGGCACTATCCAACACAGCCCCTCCATATATCTCACCCTATCCTATAAACACTATCCAACAAAGCCCCTCCATAATCTCACCCCATCCTATTAAAACACTATCCAACACAGCCCTTATATATATCTCTCCCTAGACTATAAAGCCACTTATCCAACACAGCCCTCCATATTATCTCACCTATCCTATAAAGCACTATCCAAACCGCCATCCAATATACTCACCCTATCCATAACGCACTATCAAACACAGCCCCTCCAATACTCTCACCTAGTCCTATAAAGCACTATCCAAACACAGCCCTCCATATACTACACTATCCTATAAAGCACTATTCCAACACAGGCCCTCCATATATGCTCACCCTATCCTATAACGCACTATCCAACACATCCCCTCAATATTCTAACCTATCTAAAAGACTATCCAACACCGCCCCTCCATCTATCTCACCCTATCCTATAAAGGCACATCAACACACCCCTCCCATATATCTCACCCTATCCTATAAAGCACTATCCAACCACAGCCCCTCCATCATATTCACCCTATCCTATTTAAAGCACTATCCAACACAGCCCCTCCATATATCTCACCCTATTCCTATAACGCACTATCCAAACACAGCCTCATATCTCTCACCCCTATCCATAAAGCACTATCCAACACAGCCCCTCCATCATCTCACCCCTATTCCTTAACCGCCCTATCCACCCCCGCCCTCCCTCTCTCTCCACCCTATCCGCTCTAAGCCACTATCAAACCAAGCCCCTCCCTATCTCTCACCCCTCCTCTAAAGCTACTATCCAAAACAGCCCTCCAATATCTCACCCTATCCTATAAAGCACTATCCAACAACCGCCCTCCATATTCTCACCCTACCTATAAAGCAATATCCAAACAGCCCCTCCAAATCTTACCCTATCCTATAAAGCACTATCCAACCCACAGCCCTCCATATATCTCACCCTCTCCATATAAACACTATCCAACACAGCCCTCCATTATATCTCCCCCTATTCTATATAAAGCACTATCCAAACACAGCCTCCATATATCTCACCCTATCCTATAAAGCACTATCCAACCAGCCCTCCATAGATCTCACCCTATCAACATATAAAGCACTATCCAAAACACAGCCCCTCCATATATCTCACCCTCTCTATAAAGCACGTCCAACAACAGCCTCCATATATCTCACCCTATACTATAAAAAACACTATGCCAACCACAGGCCTCTCCATATTCTCACTGCTTCCCTATAAAGCACTATCCAATACAGACCCCTCCATATATCTCACCTATCCTATAAAGCAATACCAACACAGCCCTCCATATATCTACCTATACTATAAAGCACTATCAACACAGCCCTCCATATATCTCACGCCGATCCTATATAGCACTATTCCAAACACAGCCCTCCATATATATCACCCTATCCTATAAAGCACTATCCAACCAGGCCGTCCATATATCTGTCACCCATCTTATTATAAAGCACTATCCAACACCAAAACAAAGCCTCCATATGATCTCACCCTATCCTATAAAGCCACTATCCAAACACAGCCCTCCATATATATTACCCTTATCTATAAAGCACTATCCAAAACACAGCCCCCTCCATAGATTCACCCTTCCTAATAAAGCACTATCGAACACCAGCCCCTCCCTCACATATCGCTCACCCTTCCTATAAAAGGCACTATTCCAACACAGGTCCTCTATATATCTCACCCTATCCTATAAACACTATCCAACCAACAGCCTACCTATATCTCAGAGCTGATCCAGCGATACCGGACAAGGCCGCATCCTCCGCCTCGCACACACTGGTCACCTCTTCCATGCCCGTTATTTAATTAACTCGTGCTGACCCTCTGCTCTGGAACTCCCTCCTCCGTGTGTCGTCACTCACCATCCCTTAACACATCAAACGTAACAGTAAAACCCACTCTTAGGCAAGGCTATAACCTGGCATAAAAACTTTACCCATCTTTACTACCCAATATATCCAAAGCCGCCTTTCACACCCACTGCCAATCTAATTACCAGCATACCGATTCCGTAACATTATGCTCACACCATATTCTCTAGACTGTAAGCTCTTTGGGCGCGTCCTCTCATCCTATTGTATTCACGGATTGCTTGTAAGTAACTCCATCCTCTGTGTGTACTGATCATGTATTACCTTTGTATATAGTGATTTATACTGACTTTTGTATAATAATGTATTACCCTGGATGTAATGTATGACTATGTAATTGTAAAGCGCCAGGAAGTATGTTTGCGCTATATAAATAATCATAATAATAATAATGAACCACAAGGAGAACCTTTCCATATAAAAATATATGGATGGTTCTACAAGTCATAGGATTCTGAGGCTACTTATTATGCCTTATATTTTTTAAAGTTAGGAGATACATACATATCTGTGGCCCTTATGATATAGATACAACACTGATATTACTGAGACTAGCTAAACATGATAATAACTGATGACATAGATAAACAATGATTATAACTGATGACATAGCTAAACACTGATTATAAATGTGGAATAGCTAAAACAATGATAATAAATGAGACATAGATAAACACGATTATAACTGATTGACATAAGCTAAACACTGATTTATAACGGAGACAGCTAAATACTGATTCATAACGATGAATAGCTGAATACACTGATTATAACGGATGAAATAGCCTAAACAACTGATTATAACTGATGACATAGCTAACACTGATTTTATAATGATGAATAGATAAACAATGATTATAACGGATGGACATAGCTAAACACTGATTGTAACTGATGACATAGCTAAACCACTGATTATAACGGCATGACATAGCTCAACACGGATTATAACGGATGACATAGCTAAACAACTGATTATAACGGATGACATAGCTAAGCACTGATATTATAACTGGGATGACATGCTAACACTGATTATAACAGAGACTAGCCCCTAAACACTGATTATAACTGATGAACAAGCTAAGCACTTATTATAACGGATGGACATAGTAAAGCACGGCATTTATAACGGATGACATAGCCTAAACACTGATTATACACGGAATGACATAGCTAAACACTGATTATAAGGTTGACAAGCTAAGCAATGATATACAAAATGATGACATAGCTAAACACTGATTATAACAGATGAAATAGCTAAACACTGATTAGAAACTGTGACATACAGCAAGCACTGATTATAACGGATGGACATAGTCTATAGCACGGGATTATGCTTCATTTGAAGGAAAGAGGAGAGAGAGATCAGCTCTCCAATTGATCTTCTAATTCCTCTGTGATAAAGGAAGGAGGGTAAAAGTGTACAGTTTTTATAATGCTGTATGAGATAGATAACATGGTTTTAATCAGAGGTAGGTGTACTGGATTATTTTTTTTAAGTAACATAGAAACCCCCGAAGGACTGTAACATGGAATGTGGTTTAATGGCCAAACAGCATGTCCGAAACATGTACAGGGAGGTTAATAAAGGTTCTTATCGTTTAAAATGGTGCTAATTTTGCCCCAAACCAATCAGATATGAGTTAACATTGAAAATAACACTGATTGGTTGGGGAAATTATTAGTACCATTTTTATGGTAGAACTTTTATTGAATCTCATGGTCGTGAGTTTTTTGCTATTAAATCAAATTCACATTTGGAATGTTACAGTCTTATGGGTTCCATGTTCCTGGTGCAGTTCTTAGATGGATTCTAATCAGATAACACAGAACCCTGGATCCCATTACCGTATTCACTTATCTCTCTCTCTCCCTGCCCGCTCTGGAAACAGCAGCAGCAGAGAAAAAAAAGCAGCCAGAGAGGGTGGTGATGCCGTTCCCTTCCAGTCAGCGCATCCTGGATAACCACAGAGGAAGACAGGAAGTGATGTTTGTCACATCTGCCAAAACAACGCCAACCAAACAGTATGTGCTGGAGCTGCACTGCTTGACAAGCTCCCATAGTCCTCTCTGGGTTATTTGTCTGTTAAAGGAGGAGAACTAACGGTTTTGGTATTGGTCAGCCACGTATAATTCTTACACGCACCATGTTCTCGTGATCTGCTTGCTCTGCTTCGGTGGCCCTAAAGCCCTATATGATACCCTATATGTAAATAAACATATAGGGTATCACTATATATTTCATCTGGGGAGATTGACAGAATGCACCAGGTAAATAATACATTTAGGGTATCACTATATTTCCATATAGGGAGATACAGAATGTCACAAGGTATATAATACATATAGGGGTATCACTATATATTCCATCTAGGGGAGATAAGAGTGAGATACAGAGTGTACACCAGGTAAATAATACATATAGGGTATACTGTAGATTCCACTAGGGGAGATACAGCGTCGTGCACCAGGTAAAATAATACATCAGCCGGATCACTGTATATTCCATCTAGGGGAGATACAAGAATTCACCAGTAAATAATACACATAGGGTATCACGATATTCCATCTAGGGGGGGGATACAGAATGTCACCAGGTAAATAATACATATAGCGGTATCACTATATATTATCTAGGGGAGATACAGATATGTACCAGGTAAATATACCTATAGGTATCACATATATTCCATTATAGGGGAGATAAGAGTGTCACCAGGTAAATAATACATATAGGTATCACTATATATTCATCTAGGGGAGATACCAGAATGTCACCAGGGTAAATAATACATATAGCGGTATCACTATTATATTCCATCTAGGGGAGAACAGAGTGTCACCAGGTTAAATAATACATATAGGGTTATCACTATAATATTCCATCTAGGGGGAGAGACAGAACAGAATGTCACCAGGTAAATATACATATAGGGTATCACTATATATCCTTCTAGGGGAGATTACAGAATGTCACCAGGTAAATAATACATATAGGGTATCAATATATATTCCATCTAGGGGGAGGAGATACAAGAGTGTCACAGGTATATACTACAATATAGGTATCACTATAATTCCATATAGGGGAGATACAGAATCAGTCCACAGGTATATAATACAATAGGGTATCACTGTATATTCCATCTAGGGGAGATTACGATGTCACAGGTAAATAATAATTAGGGTATCACTGTATATCCAATCAGGGAGGAGATACAGATGTCACCAGGTTATAAAACATTATCGAGGTATCACTGTACTATTCAATTAGGGGAGAAGATACAGAAAGATACAGATGTCACCAGGTATATAATACATATAGGGGTATCACGGTATATTCCATTCTAGGGGAGATACAGGAATGCCACCAGGTTATACTAACAATAGGGGATCACTTATATTCCATCTAGGGGAGAAGATAATAAGAATGTCACCAGGTATATAATACATATAGGGTATCCTGTATATTCCATCTAGGGGAGATACAGAATGTCACCAGGTATATAAACTAAATATAGGGTTGTATCAACTATATATTCCATTAGGGAGAGTACAGAATGTCACCACGGGGAAATCATAACACATATAGGGTATCACTGTATATTACATATAGGGGAGACTACAGAATGTCACCAGCGAAATAATACCATATGGGTATTCATGTAGATTCCATCTAGGGAGATAAGAATGTCACCAGGAAATATAATACATTAGGGGGTATCACAATATTCAATCTAGGGGAGAAGATACAGAATGCACCAGGTAAATAATACATGATAGGGTATCACTGTATATGCCATCTAGGGGAGATACAGGAATGTCACCAGGTAAGGTTAAATAAACATATAGCGGTTAATCACTGTATATTCATCTAGGGGAGATACAGAAGGTTCTACCAGTGTAAATAAGACATATAGGGTATCACGTATATATTCCATCTAGTGGAGTACAGAGTGTCCCCAGGTAAAAATCATATAGGGTATCAACTGTATATTCCATTAGGGGAGATACAGAATGGTGGTCACAGGTATAAATATACATATGGGTAGCACTGTGATTCCATCTAGGGGAGATCACAGAAAATGTCACCAGTAAATAATAAACATATAGGGACATATATCTTCAATCTAGGGAGATACAGTGTGTCACCAGGTATATAATACATATAGGGATCACTCTATATATTCATCTAGGGGAGATAAGAATGTCACCACGGCTATATAATACATTATAGGGTTTAGTCACTTTCTATTCCATAGGGGAGATACAGAATGTCACCCATGTAAATAATACATATAGGGTCTCCTATAATTCCATCTAGGGGAGAGATACGAATGTCACCAGGTAAATAATTAAATATAGCGGTACACTATCATTCCATCTAGGGGACGATACAGAATGTTCACCAGGTAAATAATAATATAGGGTATCACTATATATTCCATTAGGGGAGATACAGAATGGCACCAGGTAAATAATAATATAGGGTCTCCACTATATATCCAATTAGGGGAGATACAGATGTCACCAGGTAAATAATACCTTTATGGTATCACTATATATTCCATCTAGGGAGATACAGAATGGCACCAGGGTAAATAATACATATGGGTATCACTATATATTCACTCTAGGGGGATACGAATGGTCACCAGGAAATAATACATAATAGGGATATCATATATATTCCATCTAGGGGAGAGACGAATGTACCAGGTAAATAATACATATAGGGTATCCATGATATATTCCATTAGGGGAGATACAGAATGTACAACAGGTAAATCCAATACATATAGGGGTATCACTATATATTCCTCTCGGGGAGATACAGACTGTCACCAGGTAACATCACACATATAGGGTTCACTATATTCATCTAGGGAGATTACAGAATGTCACCAGGTAAATTAATACATATAGGGTATCACTATATATTCCATCTAGGGGAGATACAGAATGTCACCAGGAAAAATACATATAGGGTATCAACATATATTCAATCTAGGGGAGATACAGAATGTCACCACGGTAAATAATACATATAGGGTGATCACTATATATATTCCATCTAGGGGGATAAAGAATGTCCACCAGGTAAAAATAATACATATAGGGTATCACTATATATTCCTCTCAGGGGAGATACAGGATGTCACCAGGTGTTAAACTAATAAATATAGGGTATCCACTGTATATCCATCTAGTGGAGCAGATACAGAAAGTCACCAGGTAAATAATAATATAGGGTATCAATATAATTCCATCGTAGGGGAGATTAACAGATGTCACAGGTAATAATAATATAGGGTATCACTGTATATTCATATAGGGGAGATTACAGAGTGGTCACCCGGTATATAATAACTATAGGGTATCACTGTATATGTTCCACTAGGGGAGATCTATGGGAGATACAGAATGTCAACCCGGTATAAATACATTTAGGGTATCACTGTATATTCCATTAGGGGAGATACCAGGAATGTCACCAGGTCAATAATACATACGGATCACTATATTATTCCATTATAGGGAGATACAGAATATCACCAGGTATTATAATAAATATAGGGTTATTCACTATATAGTCCATCTAGGGGGAGATTACAGAGTGTCACCAGGTAAATATACATATAGCGGTATCACTACTATATTCCATCTAGGGGAGCGACAGAATATCACCAGGTAAATAATACATATTAGGGTACACTAATATTCCATATAGGGGAGATACAGAATGTACCAGGTTAAATAATACAATAGGGTATCACATATATTCTATCGGGGGAGAACAGATGTCACCAGGTATATAATACATAAGGGTATCTCTGTATATGCCATCTAGGGGAGATACAGATGTACCAGGTAAATAATACATATAGGGTATCACTGTATATTCCCTCTAGGGGACGCATAACAGAAATGTCACCAGGTAAATAATACATATAGGGTTATCACTATATATCCATCTAGGGGAGATACAGAATGTCACCAGGTTTTTCCAAAAAATTTTATAACATATAGGGTATCACTCTATAGATTCCATCTAGGCGGAGATACAGAATGTCACCAGGGTTAAATAATACATATAGGGTATCACTATATATGCCATCTAGGGGAGATACAAGATGTCACCAGGTAAATAACATAAAGGGTATCACTATTATTATTCATCTAGGGGAGATACAGAATGTTCAACCAGGTCAATAATACATATAGAGGACACATATATTCATATAGGGGGAGATACAGAATGTCACCAGGTAATAATAAATATAGGTAATCACTATATTATTACTCTAGGGGAGATACAGAATGTAATCGGTAATATTACATTATAGGCTATCACATATAGTCCGATCTAGGGAGCTACAGAATGGTACACCAGGGTATATAATCACATATAGGGTATCTCTGTATATTCCTCTAGGGGAGAGATACAGAATGCACCAGGTGAATAATACATACAGGGTATCCCCCCCCCCCACTATATATCCATCCTAGGGGAGATTACAGAATGTCACCAGGTACCGGTAAATAATACATACAGGGTATTGCTATATATGCCATCTACGGGAGATACCGAATTTCACCAGGTAAATAATACATATAGGGTATACTGTATATTCCATCTAGGGGAAGATACGAATAGTGACCAGGTAAATAATACATATAGGGTATCATAATATTCCATCTAGGGGAAGATTAGAATGTACGGGTAAAATAATCATATAGGGTATCAATATATATTCATCTAGGGGAGATACAGAGTGTCACCAGGTACATAATACATATGGGTATCACTATATTCCATCTCGGGGAGATACAGAGTGTCACCAGGTAAATAATAACATAGAGGGTATCACCTATATATTCCATCAGGGGAGATACAGAATGTCACCAGGGTAAATAATACATATAGGGTTCATCACTATGTATTTCCTTATAGGGGGATACAGAAGTCACAGGGTAAATGAATACATATAGGGTATCACTCATCTATTCATCTAGGGGAGATACAGAGTGTCACCAGGTATATAATACAGATAGGGTATCAATATTATATTTCCATCTAGGGGAGATACAGAAGGTCACCAGGTATATAATTACTATAGGGTATCACTGTATATTCCATCTAGGTGAGAACAGCAGTCACCAGGTAAAAACAAACATATAGGGTATCACTGTATCTGCCATCTAGGGGAGATACAGGAATGTCAACAGGTATATAATACATATAGGGGTATCACTGTATATTCCCATTTAGGGGAGATACAGAAGTCACCAGGTATATAAATTACATTATGGGTATCACGGATATCCATCTAGGGCAGTTCAGAATTTGTACCAGGTATATAATACATATAGGGTATCACTGTAGATTCCATTAGGGGAGATTTACGAATGTCACCCGGATATAATACCATATAGGGTATCACTAATATTCCATCTAGGGGAGATACAGAATGTCAACAAGGTATATAATACATATAGGTTATCACTGTTATATTCCATCTAGGGGAGAACAGAATGCCACAAGGTATATAATAATATAGGTAGCAATTATATTCCATCTAGGGGAGCTACAGAATGTCACCAGGTATATAATACATATAGGGTATCACTGTATAGTCCATCTAGGGGAGATACAGATGTCACAAGGTATATAATACATATAGGGTATCACATAATTCAATTAGGGGGAGACAGAATGTCACCAGGTAAATAATACATAAGGGTATCACGGTATATCCATTAGGGGAGATACAGAATTGTTCACCAGGTAATAATAAATTATAGGGTATCACTGTCTATTCCTATCTAGGGGAGATACAGAATGTCACCAGGTTAAATAATTACATATCGGGTATCACTATTTTCCCTCTAGGGGAGATACAGAATGGTCACAGGTAAATAATAAATATAGGGATCACGGTATATTCCATTAGGGGAGATACAGAATGTTCACCAGGTAAAATAATACATATAGGGTATCACTGTAATTCCTCCTAGGGGAGATAAAGAATGGTCACCAGTAAATACACAATAGGGTTCACTATATATTCCATCTTAGGGGAGATACAGAGTATCACGGAACTAATACATATAGGGTATCACTGTATAAATTCCATCTGGGGAGATACAGGCATGTCACCAGTAAAATAATACAATAGGGTATCATGATATTACATTTAGGGGGATACAGAGTCACCAGGTAAAATAATACATATAGGGTATCACTATATATTCATATAGGGGAGGACAGTGTGTTCACCACGGGATATAATAACATATGGGTATCACATATTATTCCATCTAGGGGCGAGAGATACCGAATGTCACCAGGTATTAATACATATCAGGGTTCACTATATATTCCATCTAGGGGAGCATGACAGAATGTCACCAGGTAAATTATACATATAGGGTATCACTATATATTCCATCTAGGGGAGATACAGAATTCACCAGGTAAAATAATACATATAGGGTATCACTATATATCAATTAGGGAGGGATCGATAGATACAGAATGCACCGGTAAAAAACATATAGGTATTCACCTATATATCCATTCTAGGGGGATACAGAATGTCACCAGGTAAATAATACATATTAGGGTATCACTAATATTCCATCTAGGGGAGATACAGAATGGTCACAGGGAAATAATACATAAGGGTATCACTAATATTCCATCTAGGGAGTACAGACATGTACCAGGTAATAAATAATATAGGGTATCACTAGATATTCCATCTGAGGGGGGATACAGAATGTCACCAGGTACATAATACATATAGGGTATCACTCTATATTCCATCTAGGGGAGATACAGGAATGTCACCAGGTAAATAATACATATCGGGTGATCCTATATACTTCCATCTAGGGGAGATACAGAAGGTCAACAGGTAAATAATACATTAGGGTAAATCCACTATATATTCCATCTAGGGGAGATACAGACATGGTCAAACAGGTAAAAATACATATAGGGTATAACTAATATAGTCCATCTAGGGGGAAGGTAAGAATGTCACCAGGTAAATAATAATATGTGATCACTATATTACTTCCATATAGGGGAGATAGAGATACAGAATGTCACCAGGTAATTAAGACATATAGGTATCACTAATATTCCATCTAGGGGAGATACAGAATGTCACCAGGTAAAAAGCATATAGGGTATCACTCTCTGGATTCCATCTAGGGGGGATACGTAAATGCACCAGGTAAATATAATATAGGCGTATTTCCATGATATTAATTCATCTAGGGGAAGTACAGAATGTCACCAGGTAAATATACATATAGGGATCACGTTATATCCATCTAGGGGAGATAAGTTAGTGTCAACAGGTAAATAAGACCTATAGGGTAATAACTATATATTCAATCTAGGGGAATACAGAATGTCACCAGGTAAATCATACATTGGGTATCACTGTTATTCCATCTAGGAGATACAGAGGGTCCAGGTATATAATACATTATAGGGTCTCACTGTATATCCATATAGGGGAGATACAAATGTCACCAGGTAATAATACCTATGGGTATCACTGTTATATTCCATCTAGGGGAGAAGAAGAGGGCGATACAGAATGTCACCAGCAATAATACATATAGGGTATCACTATATATTCCATCAGTGGAGATACAGAATAGCACCACGGTATATAATACATTATAGGGGATCACTGATATTCCATCTAGGGGAGATACAGACGTGTCACCAGGTAAATAATACATATTAGCGGGATCACTATATATTCATTCTAGGGAGATACAGAATATCACAGGTAATAATACATATAGAGGACTCATATATATTCCATCTAGGGAGATGACAGAATGTCACCAGGTAAAATAATACATATAGGGTATCACTATATATTTCCATCTAGGGGAGAGATACAGAATGTCACAGGTTATGTTAATAAATATAGCGGGGCTGGTATATCGTTATTCATATAGGGGGAGATACAGAATGTCACCAAGGTAAATAAGTGACATATAGGGTATCAATTGAATCCATCAGGGGAGATACAGAATGTCACCAGGTCAAATAATAAATATAGGGTTTATCACTATATATTCCATTATGGGGAGATACAGAAGTACCAGGTCAATAATAACATATAGTGGTATCACTATATACTCCATCTAGGGGAGAGATTACAGAATGTCACAGGTAAATAATACATATAGGGTATCACTATATAGTCCATCTAGGGCGAGAGTACAGTAATGTCACCAGGTAAATAACTAATAAAGGGTATTCACTCTAGATTCCATCTAGGTGGACGATACAGAATGTCACCAGGTCATAATAATACCATACTAGGGTATCAGATAATCAATTCCATCTAGGGGAGATACAGAATGTCACCCGGTCAATACGGACATATGGGTATAACTATATATTCCATCTAGGGGGAGATACAGAATGTCATCAGGTCAATAATACATATAGGCTATCACATATATTCATTAGGGGAGATACAGAAGTCACCAGGTATATAATACATATAGGGTATATCTGATATTTCCATCTAGGGGAGATACGAATGTCACCAGGTGAATTAATACATACAGGGTGTATCACTATATATTCCATCTAGGGGACGACTACACGGAATGTCACCCAGGTAAATATAATTAAAGGGTATGCTATATATTCCATCAGGGGAGATACCGGAAGGTCACCAGGTCAAATATACATTACTAGGGTATCACTCGTACTATTCCATCTCGGGGAGATAAGAATATCACCAGGTAAAGAATACATAGGGGGTATCACTTATATTTCCATCTAGGGGAGATATAGAATGTCACGGGTAAATAATGACATATAGGGTATTAACCATATATATTCCATCTAGGGGACAGATAACGATACGAGTGCACCCAGGTAAATCATAAATAGGGTCTCACTATATATTCCATCTAGGGGAGATACAGGAATGTCACCAGTAAAGAAATTACTATTAGGGTTAATCACTATATATTCCATCTAGGGGAGATACGAATGTCACCACGGTAAATAAATTACAATATAGGGTTCACTATATATTCCATATAGGAGAGATACAGCATGTCACCAAGGTTAAATAAGTACCCTTACTCAGCGGTATCACTCTATAGTCCATCTAGGGAGTACAGAATGTCACCAGGCAATAATACATAGAGGGGACTCACTATTATATTCCATTAGGGGAGATACAGAATGTCACCAGGTAAATAATAATAAGGGATCACTAGTATATTCATCATAGGGGAGATAAAGAATGTCACAAGGGATATAATACATATAGGTGTATCATCTTTTAAGTATATCTCCAATCTAGGGGAGATACAGAATGTCACCAGGTTAAATAATACATATAGCGGTATCACTATATATCCATCTGAGGGGAGATAACAGAATGTCACCAGTTATAAATACCATATAGGGATCACTATATATTCCATCTAGGGGAGATACAGACGGTCCCCAGGTAAATGCGTCTCTCAATACATATAGGGTATTAACTCTATATTCCATCAGGGGAGATACGTATGGAACCAGGTAAATAATACATAAGGGTTCACTATATATTCCATCTAGGGAGATACGAATGTCACCAGGTAAATAATACATATAGGGTATCACTATGGATTTCCAGTATCAGGGGAGATACCAGAATGCCACCAGGTAACTAATACATTAAGGGTATCCACATATTATTCCCTCTAGGGGAGATACTCAGAATGTCACACCAGGTAAAGAATACATGTAGAGGTATCATATTATTCATTAGGGGAGATATAGAATGTCACGGTAAATAATACATAAATAGAGGTTCAATAATATATTGTTCCCATCTAGGGAAACTGAGATATAGAATGTCACCAGGTAATAAATACAATAGGGTATCCACTATATATCCACTTAGGGGAGATACAGAATGTTCACCAGGTAAATCATAAATATAGGGTTATCAACTATAGATTCCATCTAGGGAGATACCGAATGTCACCAGCGTAAATAAGAAAATAGGGTTATCACATAACTATCCATATAGGGGAGATACAGAAGGTCACCAGGTAAATTAAGAAATATAGGTTATCACTATATATTTCCATCTTAGGGGAGATACAGACAGTCACCAGGTTATATAATACATATAGAGTCGGTATCACTATATAGTACAACCTAGGGAGCAGATACAGAATGGTCACCATCGGAAAATAATAAATATAGGGTTATCACTATTATATTCCATATCTAGGGGAGATAACTTGGATACAGAAATGGTCACCAGGTAAACTAATACACATATAGGGTATCACATATATTCCCATCCTAGGGGAGACAGAATTAACCAGGTAAATAATACATATAGGGTTATCAAATATCTTCCATCTAGGGGAGAAGATACCGAAAGCCACCAGGTACAATAATACATATAGGGTGGTATCACTAATATCCATTAGGGGAGATACAGAATGTACCAGGGTAAATAATTACAAATTATAGGGTATCATATATTATTCCATCGAGGGAGATACAGAAATGTCACCCCCCCCAGGAGTAAATACATGACATATAGCGGTATAACTGTATATTCCATCTAGGGGAGAACGAACTGTCACCAGGTAGGTAAATAAAATACATATAGGGTATCACTATATATTCCATTCTAGGAGGAGATCAGAATGTCACCAGGTAAATAATACTATAGGTACTCACTAATAGATTCCACTCTAGGGAGATATAGATGTCACCAGGTAAATAATACATATAGGGTATCACTATATATTCCATCTAGGGGAGATACAAGAAGGTCACAAGGTAAATAGTACCATATAGAGGGTATCCCAACGATTATCTTCCATATAGGGGAGATACAGAAGGTCCCGGTAAATAATACATATAGTGGTACACTATATATCCATCTAGGGGAGATACAGAGAAATTTGTGTTTCACCAGGTCACTAATAATAATAGGGTATCACTATATAATTCAATCTAGGGGAGATACCAGAATGTCACCAGGGTCAAATAATACATATTAGGTATCACCTTTATAATATTCCATTCCAGGGGAGATACAGAATGTCACCAGTAAAAATACATAACAATATAGCGTAATCCACCTATATATTCCATCTAGGGGGGATACAGAATGTCACCAGGTATATAATTACAATAGGGTACACTCTATTATTCCATCTAGGGGAGATACAGAATGTCACCGAGGGTAACAATCTCCTAATACATATAGGGTATCACTATATTTCCATCTAGGGGAGATAACAGGAGGTAGTGTCACCAGGTAAATAATACATTATGTTATCACTATATCTTCCCATATAGGGGACGATACAGAATGTCACCAGGTAATAATACATATAGGGTATAACTATTATTCATATAGGGGAGTACAGAATGTCACAGGTAAAAATACATATAGGGATTATCATAGTATTCCTCTAGGAGATGACCAGAATGTCACCCAGGTAAATAATACATATGGGGTATCATATATATTTCATCTAGGGGCAGATACAGGGCAATGTCACAGGTCAATTAATACATATAGGGATCACTATATATTCCATTCTAGGGGCGACAGGACATCTTCGACTTACAGTATTCACCCATTGTCAGCAAGTAATACATAGTAGGGTATTCAACTATTATTACCATCTAGGGGGGAGATACAGTCTAATGTCACCAGGTCAATAATACATAGAGGGTTATCATCTATATTATTCCATCTAGGGGAGATACAGAATGTCACCAGGTAAATAATACTATATAGGGTATCACTATATATTCCATCTACGGGGAGACGAACAGCATGTCACCCAGGTAAATAATATAAGGGTTATTCACTTATAGATTCCATTAGGGGGGATACAGAAATGTCACCAGGTAAATATACATATAGGGTTATCAATATAGGATTCATATAGGGGAGATTAGATATCAGAATGTCACCAGGTAATAATACATATTGGGTATCACATATAGTCCATTAGGGGAGATTACAGAATGTCACCAGGTAAATAATACAATAATAGGGTATCACAGATATTCCATCTAGGGCGATAAGAATGTCACCAGGTAAATAATAACATATTTACGGGTATCACCTATATCATTCATCTGAGGGGAGATACAGAATGCAACCACGAGTTAAAATAATACAACACATATAGGGGATCACTATATATTCCATTGCTCCATAGGGAGATCAGAAGTCACCAGGATAAATCATACACCTATTAGGGTATCACCTTATATATTACATATAGGCGAGGATACAGAATGTAACCAGGTAAATTACTACATATGGGTATACACTATATATTCCATCTAGGGGAGATACAGAGTGTCACCAGGGATATATACATATAGGGATCATATATATTCCATCTAGGGGAGAGTACAGAATGCCACCAGTATATAATACATATAGGGTATCATATATATTCCTTCTAGGGGAGAGAACAGAATGTCACCAGGGTAAAAATCACATATTAGGGTATCACTATATATTCCACTAGGGAGATACGAATGTCACAGGTAGCTAATACTAATACGGGTATCAATATATATCCATCTAGGGGAGATTACAGAATGCCACCAGATATAAGACATATTAGGGTTATCACTATATATTCCTCTAGGGGAGATACAGAATTACCAGGTAAATAATACATATAGGGTATCACTATATATTCAATCCTAGGGGAGAAGGATACGAATGTCACCAGGTCAATAATCACATATAGCGGGTATCACTATATATTCATCTGGGGAGTATACAGAATGTCACCAGGTAAAATAATACATACAGGGATCACTATATCTTCATCTGTATCTCTGTATATTCCATCTAGGGGAGATACAGAATGTCACCAGGTAAATAATACATACAGGGTATCACTATATATTCCATCTAGGGGAGATACAGAATGACCGTGTTATAAGAGCAGCTTTAGGGTTAATATATGTATCCAGTCTCACTTTACTTCCTGGAAAGATGCTGTCCGAAATGATTTGTGGGGATGGGAAGAGACAATGAAGCTGTAACAGAAGTGAGAATGGATACGTACATTAACCTCCTGGGTAAGGTACTATAAAGGTTACGTACATTAACCTCCTGGGTGAGGTACTATATAAAGGTTACGTACATTAACCTCCTGGGTAAGGTACTATAAAGGTTACGTACATTAACCTCCTGGGTGAGGTACTATAAAGGTTGCCCTTTAAGTGTTGGGTTGAGATGTAAGAAATTCTCTAGTTTATTTCCCCTAATGATTTATAAAGGGACAAAGACAAATGATTCCTCTGGTAGTTAATAATAAACCATGAAATACATCAGGTAAACTTCCTATAGGGTTCTCATGTCCATACTCACTGCACCTCTTATCACCATATGATGTATTTCATCATACCCAGCTCTGGGTGCTTGTTATTTTCTGTAGCCTCAGAAGCTAGACTCCCTGACAGCACACCAAGCAATGCCCTCAACACCACCACTCCGTCTGAACCACCACCACCTCTCCATGGGCTGGGAAAGAAAGCACTACAGAGATCAGACAGGCTCCAGGCCAGTAAGTATTACGGTTACTGCCCCCTGTTGGACCTTCTGGGAAGTGCAGGCCCTGTGTTTTTCTGTGTTAATACATAGATACTTGTTTGCAGGGACTTTAAAAAAAACAAAAGGCGCAGAGATTGACGTTGAGACTCCAGACTCGATCCTGGTAAATACCAACCTACGAGCCCTGATAAACAAGCACACCTTCTCCCTCCTTCCTGCTGACTGTCAACAACGGCTCCTCCTACTGCTACCTGAAGTGGATCGATTGGTGAGCATTACCGTACAGCCTTCTGTGTCTTCCAATGGGGATGGAATGTCTAGAATCATTACCACGCCCACTGTCCTGCTCATGGGAATCTACTGGTCATTCACTAACTGGACATAAGGAGCCAGTGAGTCAAGTCTAGGAGTGGCCAATTCCATAGGGATCAATAGAAATAAAGTCCCCGGGTGGAAAATTGTAGGTGCATTGGCTACCTGGGATCTGTCCAGCCCTTTACTAATTAACTATAAACTGCTATAGGTCTGATCTCAGCCTATATTCAGTAACAGGCCCCTATACATTTCTACTCCATTGTAAACTTAGCCAAGTCTTCTGGTCCCTCGACACACTCTCTCGGCCTTGCGAAGGCTGCCCAGGCCAGCTGCATTATGGCAGTGCGAGCTCATGTTGAGCTTACAGTAGTAATGGAGATGGTATAGAGCAGCGAGGGGACCTGGGGTCATTTCATCTTGAAGAGAAAGGTAAGTAAAATGGGGTTTGGAGTGCAGAGTGAATGTTGTTTGTGAATGGGTGAACATGCCCTTTAAATCCTCTTCTAGAATGTCTGAACTGAATGCAGAATGGGGGATTTTGTATGCGGACCCCTTTAACTAGAAATAGATATTTGTTATGTTTGTGAATTCTATGTTTCTGGGCCCCATACACTTAACAATGCTGATGGTACAATCCTGGTTTTGTACGTTTGGTATTGGCCAACAAATATTTCCTAGCGTGACGTATAAGTAAAAATATCGATTTTCCACACACAGTCGCTCAAATGCCAATTTATTTACTGAACGAATGTAAGGGCCAGTGGTATTACAGTCAATGGGTGTGATTTGAACTCTGCTTTCTTGTAGACTGCTCCGGACGGGGTAATGAAACTCAGCAATTCAGCACTAAACAATGAGTTTTTTACCTCTGCATCCCAGAGCTGGAAGGAGAGACTGTCTGAAGGTGAGAGGGGGGGAACACAGGAGATGTTGGGACTGGGGTTAGATAGTAATCTGGTCTATTAACAGACATAGAGAGGGTGGGTGTAAATATAACACACATTACAAGACTCCAGTCATTAAAAGATATTTCATTATAAAATGTTATTTTACATGGAACAGCATCCAGGGCTGGGTCTATAATACTTTATCCCCTAGGCCAGTTAGCTTGAGTCAATCACACCTCCAATATAATAGGCTGATAGAAGTTCCCCCTGCATCATAATGCAATCCAGTTTAATTAGTTGGTGTTAAAAGGAGTCTGGCCTAGGTGGCCTTGCCTGAAATCCTGCCCTGATGGCATCACTAGTTGCAGTAGTGCATTTAAAACAACTCTACCCCATTTCTGAAAAAGAAGTTGTGTAAAATGTCATTTAAATCAGAATTTGAATCATTAAAACTCTTTAATTATTGTTTTTAATTAATTGGCTTTCAGCCGTGTCCCTTTCTTATTGATAATATTATGTATTGTAGATAATTGAGTTTACTTTGAGGACCCCCCATCTCTCTGGGATTCTCTGTTGATACCAAGTTGTGTTATTGAACCAGTTGTATATGTGTGATCTTTATTAATGTGTTGCTGGCACCTTTATTTTTATAGAACAATAACAAGCAGCTGTATTAGTTATGTTGGTTAAATATGGGGTCGGAGTGATTTACTTAACATGTTCTGTTTCTACATTTTACTCTCTGGTCTGTGGGAGGGAAAGAAACGGTGAGGGTCAATTTTAACTATGTTCCTGACGAAATAACTACTGATCAACGTACCTATTGGTAGTCTAGCGGTCCAGAAGAAAAGCATTATAGTTATTTCAGCCTGACCAATCACATGGTATATTAAAGACCATACATTTTAAGCAAAATTTACCATGCCTGATCCATTTTTAATCAGATTGTTGGTCAGGTTATTGACACGTGTGTTCCTAGGCTAAGAAAACTTGTCCCTCTCTCTTTACGTAGACAAAGAACAGGACAAGTATATTCAGTAGATTCCGAGCTACGTCCTCACAATGTTCTCTCTGCTATCATGTTACCATTTGGTCTCTGTCTTCAGGTGAATTTACCCCAGAAATGCAGCTCCGGATCCGACAGGAAATTGAGAAGGAGAAGAAGGTGGAGTCATGGAAGGAGCAATTCTATGAAAATTACTATGGAGAAAAGTAAGTCTGTGTTGGGCTTAGGTTGGGCTTATAAACCACCAGTATGTCTATTTCAGTGGGCTTAGGTTGGGCTCATAAACCACCAGTATGTCTATTTCAGTGGGCGGCACATCACAGTCCAGTGGTTCCTCCTGTAAACAGTGAGGTGGAGAGCACATCCAATAAAGAGAATGAGAAAGAGCTGGTTATAACCAATCGGGTGATACCGGTAAAGGAGACTGTCCATATTGAAGATATCCCACCTGCTGAGACCAACGTGAAAGCTGCTATAGTTCCTGCAGCGACAGCAGAACTTACTGCAGGAGTAAAGTTTCCATCTGGTGAAGAGACTTTGGAATTAATCAATAAGTCTCCAGGGTCCCCTAAGGAGACAAATGTGAAAAGTTGCAAGAACCAAGCAGCATGCAAAGCAAACAGTCCTGTCCATGAACAGCCTGTCCGATCTCCGGAACACAGAGATGGGCTTGATGGAGACTCCAAGGGAGGGGAATGTCCGGGGAAAACGGAATTTGTCATCAGCGTGGGAGCGAAAAGGAAAATGGAGGCCAGCGATGGGGGTGTGGTTACCTCTGGGAAGTTCAAGAAAGTAACCGAGCAGCCACAAAGACAGGAGACATTCCGTGCCCCATGTGAGCCCAATAATGAACAAGCACCACCGGCAACAGAGCAGAAAGTTCCCCCGCTCAAGGTAATTGTGATTGGTGTCAGAGTGAACTGATACAGTATTTAATGCACAGGGATATAGAGACATGATGGCAGGTACTTTACTTGTAATTAGGGGTAACTTACCCTTTAATAAATTGGTGCTCAAAATCCAGGTATAAAAAGGTCTATTAGAATGTTAATCCTATGGAGCAGAATGTAAACAGATGGAGGAATTAGAACGTATACAGTAGGTCCTGTGTTTGATAACGTAATGATATACATAACCAATCCAGAAAGTAACCACTCCTTTCTTCCTTTCAGATCCCGGTTTCCTGGTTGTCTCCCAAGCCCTTTCCTGGTAATCGGGTCTCCTCCAGGCCGTATTTTCCACCAGCCACCAGTCCCAGCAGGACAGGAGCAAGGACCCTGGCGGACATCAAAGCCAAAGCTCAGATGGCCAGAGCGCAGAGAGCAGCAGCAGCTGCTGCTGCAGCTGCATCATCCAGTGTCTCCATCGCTTCCATTGTCCCTGGACCTGGACCTGGAGGAGGAGCAGCAAAGCCTGGAGGTGGACAGAGGCATCCTACAGATGGCACCAATGAAACAGGTCTCAGAGACAGAACATTGGATGTGGGAAGAACTGGAAGCTGGAGAAGTGAGAGGGGAAATCCAGCCACTTTATCAGGCAGTCAGAATCCCAGGCAGACCCAGGGGCAGGTTCCGGCACCAGCTGACGGTACAACAAGAGCACAGCTACTGCAAAAATCCAACCTACAACCCACAACCCCAGTAAACCCCTCCCAGTCCCTGCCATCTCCAGGTTTTACCAGTATCAGAACACCTGGTCCTTTACCCACCAATACAGACAGACTTTCAGTAGCTGCCGGTATTCTGGGATCCAGCAAGGCGGAAGCTTCTTTTTTTCCTGTAGACCCAAAATTAAATCACGTTAGTGGTACCAGTGGAATCGGAATCCCACCAGTCCCTCCAGTGTTCCAGACGGTTAACACATTAAAGCCTGGACCTACCTTACCTGTATCTGCAACCAAACCGCCAGCACCCTCTTCGCACACAAGCCCAGTGATAAGCAGTCAGCGGTGCCCTGCAAGGTCCAGTATACCAGCTAATAACCCATTGGTTACCCAGCTGCTTCAAGGAAAGAATGTCCCCCTTGAACAGATACTACCTAGACCACTTACCAATGTAGAAATGAAGACTATCCCCCTAATGTCAGGCGAGAAGGAAAGGGAGCCTGGCTCGACCGGACTCAGCCACACGAGAAGTACGGACGCGGCAAAACGTCCAAACGCCGCTGTGCAGCAGCTACAGAGGTTCCTGAGACAAAATCATCAGCATCATTCAAGTCAAAGGATATTGCAACTTTTTGCAGGGAGAGATTTGAGCAACATGAGCAGCTGTCAAGCACAGAGTCGGGAACCCCCCAGCAGCGAACACCGAGAGCCGAGCCTCCAATCAATAATCAAAAGAGTGCAGCAGGAAAAATCAATGGCAGGTTGTAGCCCATCCAAGCTCAGTCTGGGCCATACGGGATGCCTAAAGGAAACCGCCCCGACTGGTCAAAGGTTCACGCTAGGTTTTGTGGGCAGGAAAACATCAAAGCCTGCCATGTCCGGGCACTACTTGCTTAACATTGCCACCTACGGCAGGGTCCCAGAGAGGTCTCGGCAAATGCAGGCTGCTAGCATGGAGTGCAGCACTAACTTAACTGACCTAGAGAATGTGGAAAGCGGAGATATAAGGGACAATGAGACTGTTGCAGAGAGCGAGGAGGAACCTATTGAAAGCCGAGACAGCCAAGAGAAAAGCAAAGCTGGAGATGGTACGGCGCAGCGTGGCTGGAACCCCTCATTTCCCGACGTGCCAATTAGAACTTCCAAAACAGAGGCACCGGTGTTTGACTTGAAAGACACTGTCCGTAACTTAACTAAGGCAGATATTAGCGACAAATCAAGTATAGCCAGAGACTTTATACAAGCTGCCCAGGCCAAGATGGTGGACGTCTTGGGTATGAGGTTAAATACGAACACTTCCGAGAAGTTTAGGGCTAGTAAAACCCATGAGACCTCCCAGCTTCAGCCCTCTGAGCAGTTACTCACCCCCAGGCCTACCATAGGATCCAGTTATGGAGGCACCATCAATATCACCAATATCACAGAGGGAATGCATGGAGCTTCCACTCCCCAGGGTGGCCATCACATGCCGGCTAATGGTGAAAACGTTGTCTCCTTCTCTGTGACTGTGACAACCATCCCGTCCGGCCACATTGTAAACTCAGGTGATCACCAACAAACTGTTTCTGTTCAGGCGTTTACAGAGGACACCCGGGCGGACACAGCCCCTTCTAAATGCTACTGCCGTTTAAAAGCAATGATCGTGTGCAAGGGGTGTGGCGCTTTCTGCCACGATGATTGCATTGGGCCCTCCAAACTCTGTGTCTCCTGCCTTGTAGTCCGGTGACGTCCACTAGGGGGCGCAATGCTGAGAGGACACTGTGCAGTGGTGAAGGCGATATTAAGGAATCTTTGACATGGTTTGCACTTACTGGAGCCTGTATATAGTGGTATGTTTGTGTACAAGGCCTTTCTACCCTATAGAAATACTGTCCAAAGAATATTTCCCCTATAATGATAGCAATAGATTCCTTGTCCCTGCTCTTGTGTAGTACAGACTGCAGGACCAGCATGCACTATCGAAAGCAATAATTTCTCTCTGTATCAACGTGGCTGGGTACGTCCATCTGTAACACAGAGCAGGCGTAAGATAGCCATCATGGAATGAAAGTTAATGGGTCTTTACTTGAACGTTGCCCTGCTGATCTGTTATGTGTTTACAGGAGCTGATCTAGGGAAATCATGAGCACTTAATGTATACAGCTCCACTTTTAATAGTAGTGGATCTGTCATTTCTGTCCTTGTCCTCTGGGTGGAGCTGTTGGGTAAAGGATACTCACCATCTGATAATATTATTGGCCAACACTGTGATAGTTTTTAACTACCTTGTATGTTTGTTCTTTGGGATTGTGGTTCGATTCTATGGTTGCAGTGCGGTAGAACAGATAGGAATTTTTGTAAGGAATCCAGACAATCAGTTGCGTTCTGAGCACCTTTAACATAGAGACAAACCGGACAACCCTTTAATGACCTGCTTCTATAATCAAACAGGGCCGAGTCCATATAATAATTCGACCGGCCGTCATTTCACTGTTTCGGTTGTTTGTGCCGAATTATTGTTTGGCGGCTCCGACTGATCCTTCGTCCGAATCGGACGGAATCACGATTGGACGGGTCGGAAAACCATGACCGATTGTTACAAGAATTGTAACATGTTTACCCACCATTACACTGAAATAAACCAGGGATTTCCTATTGCCTATTACAGAAGCAAAATTGGATTCAATGAATAGTAACGCTAGTTTATTTCAAATAAATTGTTTAACCTGCGTTAAGCCCAGAGAATTTTTCATTTCTCTCCAGCGAAGCCTTTTCCCCATATCCTGCAGACTGATGGTTACCATAGACACAACAATCGCGGTTGTAGGATATCCCAATATCGTTGGATCATTTATGGACCATCGGCCGACGATCATACGGTGTATTTTTCTTGTCTGGCTCTGTGGATTGTAAATCAGATTGTAGCGTCTATGGCCACCGTAAAGATGTTGGGATATGTTCCACCTCCAATAATAATTGCACACAGCTACACCCAAACTCTGCAAATGGCAATCTGATGCACTTGTTAAAATTAGTTTATATGGAGTTCTGTGTGTTTCATACGTGTGTCATGTTTGTATAGTGAAAGTGAATTATTTTTCTGTTTGTGTTAAAACTACTGGCTGTAGAATAGGATTCACAATTAACCAGGTCAGAGTCAGTTCAGACTGGATGCAGTTATACCCTGTACTAGGTAGACTTCCTTATAATAAGAACCCTGAGCCTCTTCTGTGCCTCCAACCTACACACATAATAATAATCCATTTCCATGGCTAATCAGTAAAAGGCCTTATTATAAGAAAAATATTGGGGCTGTCTGATGTTCCTCCCTCTTCAGATTTATTGATTAGTGACCTATCCGTGGGACTTACCGTTACCAGGTGTTATTTACCATACGTGTCCGACTGGTTTATAAATCACAGACGGTAATCGCCCAATCGTATTGGCTGGTGTGTGCCTACTATAAATGGTATCTCTGTTGTATTCAATTAGATCAACGTTTCGCTAGTCATCCGACTGGCTTTCTCAATTCAGAAATTGAATACAACAGGTATACCATGACCTGGATGAATGAATATTACAGATATACCATGACCTGGATGAATGAATATTACAGATATACCATGACCTGGATGAATGAATATTACAGATATACCATGACCTGGATGAATGAATATTACAGATATACCGTGACCTGGATGAATGAATATTACAGATGACCTGGATGAATGAATATTACAGATATACCATGACCTGGATGAATGAATATTACAGATATACCATGACCTGGATGAATGAGAACCTTCACAAGCATATGAAAGGTTTCCATTCTGGTTTTCTTACTGTGTTTCATAGGTTTTATTGTAAATGAAGAACCCACATCTTCTGTTTATAATTTGTTTATCTGCACTGTCCTCCTAGTATGCAGGTGCACAGAACTAGAGCGCAATGTCACTGAGAGCCACAGGGGGCACACCTCCCTACCTATTCAGGGTTCTAATAGTGTAGTAATAATTGTTTTGCTGTATTAGGCCAATATATGTAGTAAAAAGTAAAGTACTGTGATGCTTTATATGGACCAACATTTATTTTAGTTGACGAGCATTCTACCCTCTTCATCAGGTCAGAGCAGTACACTATGTCTACCCTCTTCATCAGGTCAGAGCAGTACGTTATGTCTACGCTCTTCATCAGGTCAGAGCAGTACATTATGACCTGATGAAGAGAGAAGATCCCCTGAAAGCTTGTCAACTAAAATAAACTATTGGTTCATAAAAAGTATCACAGTACCGTTAAACCTACAGTAACGAGGAAGACCTTACTACATTAGATGTGTAAAAGCTAGCTGCTGATTGGTCCTTATGGGTTACTTCAATGAATGTGTATCGCCTATATACTGTAAATAATGCTGTGTATTCAGTGATCAGGGTTGGAAATGGCCATATGCTCTAGGTCTGAGCTGTTTATACAAATGTTATCCTGTAGATATGACTGGATACAGTTGCACAGAAAAACATGTGGGTAACCATGTAACACAACGTTGTCAGTAGTTTGTAGACTGTTGGGAATGCTGGGAAATGTTACTCATTTGGACATTCTTTGGACCTACCTGAATTAAAGGGCAAATAACACCAAAATGTTATATTTAATTGCACTTACACACCAATCATTTTCAGGGTGTACTTTTTAGAATATTTTATTGAAACAACTGTTATATAGTTTGTTTGCCCACGAAACCCCCAGTAATTTGAAGATAAATTTATTTTTGTGGAGACAATTTTTTGTAGAAATGTGCGTGTTGAGGGTTTAAATCCTCGTTTTGCTGTTACTGGTCGTTTTATCCACTTTCAATCCACAGGACTGAATAATCTGTTTGATGGGGTTTTAGCAAACGGAAAGCTAAACAAACAATATATTTTAAAGAATATAAATTTCAGGATGGGATTGTGGATTTATATACAGGGTATTGCGTATATTTTTGGAAGGTTTGTTGGGGATTTTTAAGATCTTAAATTTAGCAGAGGTGCAATAAGGGTTTAAAGTGGTGGAATTTTACACTTTAAGGACTGTGTGTGTGTTTGTGTGTTTTAACACCGTTTGTTTAGAGTTTTTCATCTTTTATTATTAAAAGGACTGTTAAAACCTGAGATTTATTACGTATATTAAAGGGTATGGCCACCTCCAAAGTAAAATTTATATTTAAGCTGCTTTGCCCGAACCTAGACCTTCATAGAAATGACAGCCAAGGGAACGATGTTGGTCTGTATAGATAAAAGCTTCATAGGTAGATTTAACCTTGCAAGGTTTTGGGGAGTAATTAGCCTAAATCTAAATTTTGTTTGGGGGGTGGACATACCCTTTATAAAGAATTTGTGTTTGACAGCCAATACACCAGTGAGATGGGAGAGAAGGAAATTCTATTTTATACAGACCGTTGCATAAAATAATCATTTGCTAAGAGTTTTAAGAGTTTTGAAGATAAGAACGTTGTTTAGATATGGGAGAGAAAAGTCTATATTTGTGTATATTATATAAATATGTATGTACATTTCTAAAGTTGGTATATTCTTTATTTTAGAATGTTCTTGCAAACAATTAGGTAATAAAACTCTAAATCTGATATGTAACTGCGTGTAGCCTGTTTATAATTACATGTGAAAACTTTATTTCTCAGTATGTAAAATAAACCCATGAAAGAGGTTATGGGTAATTTCCCATCCACAGATGATAATTTGATCTGTGAAAGAAGTTATCCAATGGTAGCAAAGCATGGGAAATTTCAGAAGAACTTTGCTTTTAAAGCATTAAGGGGAACTGTGGTCCAAAAATGACTTTAGGTAAATTGACAGGGATTGCTTTACTAAGTATTTTTGCAATTAGCGTTCATTATTTTTTTTACATAGTTTTTAAGAAATTTACATTTTTATGTGTGATATGACAGTAGATCCCCTGCACTTCCTGCTCTAAAACTATGTGACAGTCCCTCTCCTCGTGGAAGGGACTCCTCCTTCAATCGCTGTAACTTGATCTCTTCCTGGTTTCTTCTTTCTCCTGCACTGAGCATGTGCCAACCGCAGATTAGAGGAGGAACTAGTATTTGTGACTGCAGATTCAAAACCTCCCACCCCCTAACTTTCTGATCAGTGATTCATTCATATCTTGGGCTGTGCAGCACATAGACAGGTGGTTGATAGATAGAGGAACCTGGTCTTTTATTTAAAATACACTTGTTTGGAGACCACAGTTCCCCTTTAAAGGCCATGCCCAGTCCCAAAAAAACTTTATCTATAAATTTAGAGGACCCCCCCAAATGCCAGTTTCGCATTATTAATATGTTTCAAATATGCCCCCGAAGGGACTTTCCAAGAGTTCCAAGTGTACTGTGGCACACCGCTGTTGGCTGACTAGCCAGACAAGTTCGTAGGTGCAATCCTCTAAGCCCCCTACTTCCAGGGCTCCATAAACCAAGCAAGGTATAGAATAGGAGGAGCACACTACTGTAGTGAGAATTTCTTTATTTTAGTGCAAAAACAGCATGCAGCATACAACGTTTCGGGACACTAGGCCCCTTCCTCAGGTATATATATTATACCTGAGGAAGGGGCCTTGAGTCCCGAAACGTTGTATGTGTGTACAGTAGTGTGCTCCTCCTATTCTATACCTTGCTTGGTCCCCGAAGGGACTTACCTGCCCCGGTCCCTCGCTGGCTAGGCATGCCCCCTGCTCCTGTTTTGAGCAGAGGGTTTCTGCACTAACAGTCACTATTTCCTGGTCACGGCTGTCAGGCAATTGGACATGACGTCACACCTACTGACGGCCGCAACCAGGAAGGGGAGTGACTGTCAGATGTTTTACCTCCCTTACTTCCCTTAATGTACCAGGAGAGAAGACAGAAATGACCCGCAGTGAAATCCACCGCTGGCCCCTGACAGGTAACGACTGCCTCTGGCTGTAAGTAAACTATTCCGCGCTATGTCAGGAGCTAGCGGTGGGTCTCACTACGGGTAATTTCTATCTTCTCTCCTGGTACATTAAGGGACGTACGGGAGGTTAGACTGCTGCTTTATCTACCTTTTACAGCCAACTAATCCTTTAATCATGTGAATAAAAGGAAGTTTTGCTCATTTGTGGGTGGTAGAAATATATTTGGTGGATTAACTACGATCACTGGCAGGTCAATTCTATTCTTCTGGGTTTGCATGATGTCCGAAGAACTTCCTGAGCCGTTGTTTCTTGCGATCGATTCACAATCTTACAATGAATGGGCTAGATGGGAACGTTGGAAGGTAAGAACCACTAACTAAAAGGGCAGAACTAAGTCTCTCTATTGTATAACTAGTGTATGGGCTGCAGGTGGTCATTCACTAACCAACATACCTCCTGATGTTCACACATCTAAACCTGCCTAGACAATGATCCCACCGGGAAACATCATGGGAATATTGGAAGATGTTTCAGGATGGTGCAGCCAGTTGGTTATTCCCTATAGAAACATTTGGAGAAAAGCAGTTGAACTGCACCAGCTTGTCTCATTGATACCACAGATGACATTATTGAATATTTTTATGACTGTCCAATCACTGCCTGATATCTACACGTATTAATAAGTTAGCCGTAGTCTCATACAGTATGGGTGTTCAATAAGTTACAAATGTTAAAATCACCTCATTATTTCATTCTACTTGCTTCACTTTGTCATTCTTCGTCCTCCAATCATCATGTTACCATCTCATTTTAAAGGGATATTAAAGGGCAACTATAGTGAAAAAAAAACTTTGTCTGTATACAATGTATAGATCACTTAGTATAAGCTGCCTTACTTTCATGTTTCTGTGTGGCTTCGTTTCTTCACACTGGCAGAAGTTTGTACCAAGCTGTGTAGTCCCCCTCCCCTCTCTGTCTACTCCCCCTCAAGCAGTGACGGGCTGTATACAGAGTCCGAGCATGGTCAGTTGAAAGGACTTTAAATGAAGTGCTGACATCCTGTTGACCCCTCCCTTCCAGTGCTAGACTGTAAGCAATCAAAGTAGCAATATGCTGAAGGGAGGGGCAGAGGGGGAGAGAGGACAAGTGGTGCTGAGATTCTTTACAAGTAAGTTACTGAACTCTGCCTGTTCTCTAACTTTGCTAATTGTTATTTATTTTTACCTAAAGTTCATATCTCTCCCCCTGCTTAGCTGAGATCATAATCACTGAAGAGAGAGTCAGTGTAACAGCAGCTTGTAGTGAGACCTTCACAAACACAGTGACACTGCTTGTTGTCCTGTTACATTTCAGTTGCTTTAGTCTATATATTTCATAGATTGCACTGTGTGTCTTGTTTGGTATATAGTCTGTATTACTGTATTATATATACTGTATTAATGTTCCATTTGAGTCACTGGTTTTGTATGTATATAAGATTTTTTTTGGGGGGAGGGGCTGTTTTATAGTGTGTTATGCTCATATTGCTGGGTTAATGGTTTATTGATTGTGTTTAGCACTACAGCATTTGACTATGTGTTGCACATGGTACATATAGTGTGGGTGAGTGTGTGACAGTACTGCAGGGGAGCTTTGGATTGTGTGGGTGTGTGCCTTTGAGTGACAGATGAGGTGTAGCAGCTCCTACAAATCACAGCATATTCAAAGGCTTATATCTCGGGGACTATGTAGAATTTAAAGAAACTAAAGGTACCCTGGTGGATGGGATGACTTATAGGATACATTAGAAGAAATTAAAAAAAAACAATTTTCTCACTATAATTGCCCTTTAAACTTATTACATTTCTAAGTTTATACCTTTAGGGAACGAGTGTAAAATTTGATCCTCTCCTGCATGGCTTAATGCCCAGGTAAAAAGGCAAATTGGAAAATAGAAAAAGGCTTTTAAAATCGGAGTGTAACCGAACAGGCTTACAGGGAGTATAAAAGCTGTAATAATGAGTGCAAGAAATCAATTAAACTAGCTAAAATAGAAAATGAAATACGGATTGCCAAACAAAGCAAGTCCAACCCCAAAATGTTTTTTAAGTATATAAATGGTAAAAAGATGAGGACTGAGAATGTGGGACCATTAAATAATGGAGCTGAGGTCGTTGTAGAGGATGCCGAAAAGGCTAATCTGCTAAACCGTTTTTTTTTCTTGGTATTTACTATAGAGAATCCTAGTCCTTATAGCGGGGACTGTAATAATATGAAGGGTATAAATGAGGAATATTCACTCTGTATACACTATAGAGAATCCTAGTCCTTATAGCTGGGACTGTAATAGTATGAAGGGGAGAAATGAGGTATATTCACTCTGTATACACTATAGAGAATCCTAGTCCTTATAGCGGGGACTGTAATAATATGAAGGGTATAAATGAGGAATATTCACTCTGTATACACTATAGAGAATCCTAGTCCTTATAGCAGGGACTGTAATAATATGAAGGGTATAAATGAGGAATATTCACTCTGTAATCACTAGAGAATCCAATCCTTATAGCGGGGACTGTAATAATATGAAGGGTATAAATGAGGGATATTCACTATAGAGAATCCTAGTCCTTATAGCGGGGACTGTAATAATATGAAGGGTATAAATGAGGAATATTCACTCTGTATACACTATAGAGAATCCTAGTCCTTATAGCGGGGACTGTAATAATAAGAAGGGTATAAATGAGGAATATTCACTCTGTATTCACTATAGAGAATCCTAGTCCTTATAGCGGGGACTGTAATAATATGAAGGGTATAAATGAGGAATATTCACTCTGTATACACTATAGAGAATCCTAGTCCTTATAGCAGGTACTGTAATAATATGAAGGGTATAAATGAGTAATATTCACTCTGTATTCACTATAGAGAATCCTAGTCCTTATAGCGGGTACTGTAATAATACGAAGGGTATCAATGAGGAATATTCACTCTGTATACGCTATAGAGAATCCTAGTCCTTATAGCGGGGTATAAATGAGGGATATTCACTCTGTATACACTATAGAGAAGTCCTAGTCCTTATAGCGGGACTGTAATCTAATATGAAGGGTATAAATGGGATATTCCACTCTGTATACACTATCGAGAATCCTAGTCCTTATAGCGGGGACTGTAATAATATGAGGGTATAAAGAAGATATTCACTCTGTAATACACTAATAGAATCCTAGTCCTTATAGCGGGGGACTGTAATATATGAAGGGTATAAATGAGGGATATCCACCTGTATCACTATAGAGAATCCTAGTCCTTATAGCGGGACTGTAATAATTAGGGTATAAATGAGGGATATTCACTCTGTATCACTATAGAGAATCCTAGTCCTTATAGCGGGGACGTATAATATGAAGGGTATAATTGAGGGATATTCACTCTGTATCACTATGAGAATCCTAGTCCTTATAGCGGGACTGTAATAATATGAAGGGTATAAATGAGGGATATTCCCTCTGTATACACTATAGAGAATCCTAGTCCTTATAGCGGACTGTATAATACGAAGGGTATAAATGAGGAATATCACTCTATACACTATAGAGAATCCTAGTCCTTATAGCGGGAATGAAATAATGAAGTAAAATGAGATTTCCCTCTGTATACACTATAGAGAATCCTATCCTTATAGCGGGGACTGTAATATATGAAGGGTATAATGAAGAATATTCACTCGTATGCCACTATGAGAATCCTAGCCCTTATAGCGGGGACTGTAATAATATGAAGGGTATAAATAGGAATATTCACTCTGTATACACTATAGAGAACCCTAGTCCTTATAGCGGGGACTGTAATAATATGAAGGGTATAATAGGGATATTCACTCTGTATACACTATAGAGAATCCTAGTCCTTATAGCGGGACTGTAATAAATGAAGGGTAATAAATGAGGAATATTCACTCTGTATACACTATAGATAATCCTAGTCCTTATAAGCGGGACTGTAATAATATGAAGGGTATAAGAAGAGGATAAATGAGGATTTCACTCTGTATCACTATAGAGAATCCTAGTCCTTATAGCGGGGACTGTAATAATTGAAGGGTATAATGAGGGATATTCACTCTGTATACACTATGAGAATCCTAGTCCTTATAGCGGGGACTGTATAATATGAAGGGTATAAATGAGGAATTTTCACTCTGTATACGCTATAGAGAATCCTAGTCCTTATGCAGCGCTGTAATAATATGAAGGGTATAAGAAGGGTATAAATGAGGAATATTCACTCTGTATACACTATAGAGAATCCTAGTCCTTATAGCGGGGACTGTAATAATATGAAGGTATAAATGAGGAATATTCACTCTGTATACGCTATAGAGAATCCTAGTCCTTATAGCGGGGACTGTAATAATATGAAGGGTATGAATGAGGGATATTCACTCTGTATACACTATAGATAATCCTAGTCCTTATAGCGGGGACTGTAATAATATGAAGGGTATAAATGAGGAATATTCACTCTGTATACACTATAGAGAATCCTAGTCCTTATAGCGGGGACTGTAATATATAAGGGTAATAAATGAGGAATATTACTCTGTATACGCTATAGAGAATCCTGATCCTTATAGCGGGACTGTATTAATATGAGGGTATAAATGGATTTCACTCTGTATACACTATAGAGAATCCTAGTCCTTATAGCAGGACTGTAATAATATGAAGGGTATAATGAGGGATATTCACTCTGTATTCACTATAGAGAATCCTAGTCCTTATAGCGGGGACTGTAATAATGAAGGGTATAATTGAGGATATTCACTCTGTATTCACTATAGAGAATCCTAGTCCTTATAGCAGGGACTGTAATAATATGAAGGGTAAAATGAGGAATATTCACTCCGTATACACTATAGAGAATCCTAGTCCTTATAGCGGGACTGTATAATATGAAGGGTATAATAGGGATATTCACTCTGTATACACTATAGGAATCCTAGTCCTTATAGCGGGACTGAATAATATGAAGGGTAAATGAGGATATTCACTCTGTATACACTAATGGAATCCTAGTCCTTATAGCTGGACGTAATAATATGAATGGGTATAAATGAGGAATATCACTCTGTATATGCTATAGAGAATCCTAGTCCTTATAGCGGACTGTAATAATATGAAGAGTATAATGATGAATATTCACTCTGTATCGCTATAGAGAATCCTAGTCCTTATAGCGGACTGTAATAATATGAAGGGTATAAATGAGGAATATTCACCTGTATACACTTAGAGAATCCTAGTCCTTATACGGGGCAGGCCTGTATAATATGAAGGGTATAAATGAGGAATATTCACTCTATACACTATAGAGATCCTAGTCCTTATAGCGGGACTGTAATAATATGAGGGTATAAATGAGGAATTTCACTCTGTATACACTTAGAGAATCCTATTCCTTATACGGGGACTGTAATATATGAAAGTATAAATGAGGAATATTCACTCTGTATTCACTATAGAGAATCCTATTCCTTATACGGGACTGTAATAATATGAAGGGTATAAATAAGGATATTCACTCTGTATACACTATGAGAATCCTAGTCCTTATAGCGGGGACTGTAATAATATGAAGGGTATAAATGAGGAATATTACTCTGTATTCACACTATAGAGAATCCTAGTCCTTATAGCGGGGACTGTAAATATGAAGGGTATAAATGAGGATATTCACTCTGTATACACTATAGAGAATCCTAGTCCTTATAGCAGGGACTGTAATATATGAAGGTATAAATAGGGATATTCCTTGTATTCACTACTTGTATACCTATAGAGAATCCTAGTCCTTATAGCGGGGACTGTAATAATATAAGGGTGTAAATGAGGGATATTCGCTCTGTATACACTATAGAGAATCCTAGCCTTATAGCGGGGACTGTAATTATGAAGGGTATAAATGAGGATTATTACTCTGTATACACTATAGAGAATCCTAGTCCTTATAGCGGGGACGTAATAATATGAAGGGTATAAATGTGAGGATATTCACTCGTATACACTATAGAGAATCCTAGTCCTTATAGCGGGGACTGTAATAATAGAAGGGTATAAATGAGGAATCTTCACTCTGTATACACTATAGAGAATCCTAGTCCTTATAGCAGGGACTGTAATAATAGGGTATAATGAGGAATATTCACTCTGTATCACTATAGAATCCTAGTCCTTATAGCGGGGACTGTAATAATATGAAGGGTATAAATGACGGAATATTCACTCTGTATACACTATAGAGAATCCTAGTCCTTATAGCGGGGACTGTAATAATATTAAGAGTATAAATGAGGAATATTCACTCTGTATCACTATAGAAACCTAGTCCTTATAACAGGGACTGTAATAATATGAAGGGTATAAATAGGGATATTCACTCTGTATACACTATAGAGAATCCATATCTTATAGCGGACTGTATAATATGAATGGTATAAATGAGGGATTTTCACTCTAATCACTATAGAGAATCCTAGTCCTTATAGCGGACTGTATAATACTGAAGGGTAAAATGAGGGTATTCACTCTGTATACACTATAGAGAATCCTAGTCCTTATAGCGGGGACTGTAATAAATGAAGGGTTAAAATGAGGATATTCACTCTGTATCACTATAGAGAATCCTAGTCCTTATAGCGGGGACTGTAATAAAGAATATGAAGGGTATAAATGAGGAATATTCGCTCTGTATTCACTTTAGAGAATCCTAGTCCTTATAGCGGGACTGTAATAATATGAAGGTATAATGAGGATATTCGCTCTGTATACGCTATGAGAATCCTAGTCCTTATAGCAGGGACTGTAATAATATGAAGGGTATAAATGGGAATATTCACTCTGTATACACTATAGAGAACCTAGTCCTATAGCGGGACTGTAATAATCATGAAGGTATAAATGTGGAATATTCACTCTGTATACCTTAGAGAATCTCTAGTCCTTATAGCGGGACTGTAATAATATGAAGGGTATAATGAGGATATTCCTCTGATTTCACTATAGAGAATCCTAGTCTTTTATAGCAGGGACTGTATAATATGAAGGGTATAAATAGGAATATTCACTCTGTATACGCTATAGAGAATCCTAGTCCTTATAGCGGGAATGTAATAATATGAGGGTATAAATGAGGATATTCACTCTGTATACACTATAGAGAATCCTAGTCCTTCTAAGCGGGGAATGTAATAATAAGGGTATAAATGAGGAATATTTCTCTGTATACACTAATAGAATCCTAGTCCTTATAGCGGGGACTGTAATATATGAAGAGGTTAAATGAGGAATATTACTCGTATTCACTATAGAGAATCCTAGTCCTTATAGCGGGGACTGTAATAATATGAAGGGTATAAATGAGGATATTCACTCTGTATACACTATAGAGAATCCTAGTCCTTATAGCAGGGGCTGTAATATTAGGGTATAAATGAGGGATATTCACTCAGGGCGTCTCTAGACTTTTTGGCACGACACAAATTTTCCATTGCTTCCCCCCTCGCGCCGGGAATGTGTGGTTTTCATTGAAAGTGGGTGGTGCTTTGTCCGGACGTGGGTGTGCTTATCCAGAAGTGGGAGGGGGCTGTTTACACATTGATTTAACTTGTGTCATTATCATCTATTTACATATCTTTTCCCTTTATTAAACACATGAAGGACCCCCCCTCTAGAATAATTCCCACCGCCAGATCAACCATACTTCCTGTGAATACAAGGTTTTGCCAAGATTTGTACTACGTAATCTAACCTGGCTTACCTAACAAACTCTATCAAAGCAGCATATGAAATGTCTTTTAGTAACATACACCATACTTGCATTAAATACAAACATTTATAACAAATCCTGTTAAGGTAGAAGGGGTTGCATACTGCTAATAATGAAAAAGGTCCAACTCAGCACAATCTTCAATGTCATTTTACAGATTAAATACAACTGAAGAATAAGTATTAAAAAAAGCAGAATACTACTTACCTAGAAGACCTTGAGGGAGTACAGGTAGAATCGCAGCATGGTATATGCATGAGGATCCTCTAACTTCTTTAACTTTTTAAATAACCTACGTCGAACATGCAACTTTAAAAAATGTTGAAGTCCTATCTATCTATGTATCTATGCATCATCTATCTATCGTCTATCTATAGCTATGTATCTATCCTATCTATCTATCTATCTATCTATCTATCTATCTATCTATCTATCTTCTGATCTTATCATCTATCTATCTCTATCTATCTATCTCTATCTATCTATCTCTATACTATCTATCTATCTATCTATCTATCTATTATCTACTCTATCTATCTATCCACTATCCATCTCTATCTATCTATCTATCTAATTTACTCTATCAATCTATCTATCTATCTATGATCTATCTATCTCTATCTATCCTATCTATCTATCTATCTATCTATACTCTTATCTATCTATCTATCTATCATCTATCGTATCATCTGTCTATCGATCTATCTATCTATCTATATCATCTATCATCGTCTGTCTACCTTACATCTTTCTGTCTATCTGCTATCTATCTATCTATCATCTGTTGTCTGTCTATCTACTACATCTCAGCTATCTACCTATCTATCTATCTAGCTATCTATCATATATCTTGCTGTCTATCTATCTATCATCTATCTATCTATCATCTGAGTCTGTCCTCTTCTAGCTATCTATCTATATCATCTATCTATTCTCTCCATCTATCTATTTACTACAGTCTATCTATCTATCTATCTATCTACTCTATCTATCTATCTAGCTATCTCTATCTTTACCTCTGTATCTGGTATCAACCATCTTCTATCTATATATCACTGTCTATCGATCCTCGTCTATCTATCTACTATAGTATCTAGTATCATCATCTGTCTATCTTCTATCTATCTATGCTATCTATCTATCTATCATCTATCTATCTATCATCTGTCATCTATCATCTGTCTATCTATCTATCTATTAATCTAATATCTATCATCTAGATCGGATTATCTATCTAGTCTATTCTATCTACTATCTATCTATCTATCATCTATCTATCTACATCTTTATCAACTCTATCTATCTATATATCTATATCTGTCTATCTATCTCTGTCTCTCTATCTATCTATCTATCTATCTATCATCCAACTGTCTACTATCTATCTATCTATCTATTATCTATCATCTGTTCTAATCTATATCTGTCTAATCTCTCCTATCTATCTATCTATCTATTATCTTCTCCCATCTGTCATCCTATCTTCTATCTCTCATCTATCTATCTATCATCTATCTAATCTCTATCTATCTATCTATCTATCATCTATCTATATCATCTACTATCTATCTAATTATCTATCATCTTCTATCTTATCATCTACTAATCATCTGTCCTAGCTATCTAACTATCTATCATCTGCTGTACTATCTTCTAATCTATTCATCTGTCTATCTATGCTATCTATCTATCTATCTATCTATCTATCATCTGTCCTGTCTACTATTATCTATATCTATGATCATGTATCTATCTACCATCCTATCTATCTACCATCTATCTATCTAAATGCTATCACTCTTCTTTCTGTCTATCTATCTATCATCTCTCTTCTATCATCTTTCTTTCTGTCATCTATCTATCACTCTATCTATCTATCATCTGTCTGTCTCTATCTATCTATCATCTATCTGCTACTATCTATCTATCTCTATCTATCTACCATCTGTCCATCTAACCATCTATCTATCTATCTATCTATCTATCTACTATCTCTGTCCATCACATCTGTTCTATCTATCTATCTATCTATACTACTATCTATACATCTGTCCCTATCTATTTATCTATATATCATCTGTCTAATATATCTATCTATCTATCTATCTATCTATCTATCTATCATCTGTCTGTCTATCTAATGTCTATCCATCTATCATCTTCTATATGTCATATCATCTGTCTATCTATCATCTTGGTCTGTCTATCATCTGTCTGTTCTATCATCTGTCTTGTCTATCTATCTATCATCTTCCTATCTATCTATCTATCATCTATCTCTGATCATCTGTCTGTCTATCTATCTATCTATCTATCTAATCTATCATCTGTCTATTTATCTATCTATCCATCCATTACAGACGTTCACTTGCCTTTGGAATTGGACAGGGCTGAGGAGTCAAGGACACCACTCCGTGTACCCGAGTCTGGCCACAAGCCTGCGAGAAAATGCAGCCTGAGCCTGTACTGTTTCCTGCACAGGCTGAAACTAGCGCTGACGTCACCAACGCAACGCACGCCGACCATGCACCGCGCGTTCAATCATCCAGGAAGCTTGCGCCTCTGTCTGTTTCTGGTACCGTACCATGACGGTCCGGATGGAACGATCTGGGCTGCATTCTTCTCCTCAGTAAGTGGCCAGTATTCAGGTAGCAACCCCCTCACCCCCCCCCCCTACAGTTAGGCAGTAAGGTGGAGGGATCCGGGCCATGAATAAAAAAAAAACAAAAAAAATTTTTCTTCGTGTTTTCCCTGCAGGGTGCCGCTTCACTCAGTGTGCCGCTCTGCATTGCGCTGCACACTGCTTTCATTAGCGAGGCGGCCTGATTCCACTCTGTTTCACTACTCTGATACACTATGAGGAATCCTAGTCCTTATATGCGGGGACTGTACTATATGAAGGGTATAAATGAGGAATATTCACTCTGTATACACTATAGAGAATCCTAGTCCTTATAGCAGGGACTGTAATAATATGAAGGGTATAAATGGGAATATTCACCTGTATACACTATAGAGAATCCTAGTCCTTATAGCGGGACTGTAATAATATGAAGGGTATAAATGAGGAATATTCACTCTGTATTCACTATAAGAACTCCTAGTCCTTATAGCGGGACGTAATAATACAAGGGTATAATGAGGTGATATTCACTCTGTATTCACTATAGAGAATCCTAGTCCTTATAGCGGGGACTGTAAATTATGAAGGGTATAAATGAGGTATTCATCCCGTTATACACTATAGAGAACCTAGTCCTTAACAGGCGGCTGTAAAATATGAAGGGTATAAATGAGGAATATTCACTCCGTTTACACTATAGAGAATCCTAGTCCTTATAGCGGGACTGTAATAATATGAGGGTATAAATGAGGGATATTCACTCTGTATACACTATAGAGAATCCTAGTCCTTATAGCGGGGACTGTAATAATATGAAGGGTATAAATGAGGGTTTCACTCTGTTACACTATAGAGAATCCTAGTCCTTATAGCAGGACTGTAATAATATGAAGGTTATAATGAGGGATATTCACTCTGTATACACTATAGAGAACCTATCCTTTAGAACAGGACTGTAATAATATGAAGGGTATAAATAGGGAGTATTCACTCTGTATCACTATAGAGAATCCTATCCTTTAGCGGGGCTGTAATAATATGAAGGGTTAAATAGGAAGAATTCACTCTGTATTCACTATAGAGTATCCTAGTCCTTATCGCAGGGACTGTAATAATTGAAGGGTATAAAATGAGGATATTCACTCGTATCACTATAAGTATCCTAGTCCTTATAGCAGGACTGTAATAATATGAAGGGTATAAATGAGGATATTCACTCGTATACACTATAGAGATCCTAGTCCTTATAGCAGGGACTGTTAATATGAAGGGTAATATGAGGATATTCACTCTGTATACACTATAGAGAATCCTATTCCTTTATAGCGGGACTGTAATAATATGAAGGGTATAAATGAGGATATTCACTCTGTATACACTATAGAGAATCCTAGTCCTTATAGCAGGACTGTAATAATATGAAGGGTATAAATGAGGGATATTCACTCTGTATACACTATAGAGAATCCTAGTCCTTATAGCGGGGACTGTAATAATATGAAGGGTATAAATGAGGATATTCACTCTGTATACCACTATAGAGAATCCTAGTCTTATAGCGGGGACTGTATATATGAAGGTATAATGAGGAATATTCACTCTGTATACACTATAGAGAATCCTAGTCCTTATAGCGGGCCTGTAATAATAGGAAGGGTAAATGAGGAAATATTCACTCTGTATACACTATGAGAATCCTAGTCCTTATAGCGGTACTGTAATAATGGAAGGGTATAAATGAGGATATTCACTCTGTATACACTATAGAGAATCCTAGTCTTATAGCGGGACTGTAATAATATGAAGGGTAAAATGAGGAATATCACTCTGTATACACTATAGAGAATCCTAGTCCTTATAGCGGGGACTGTAATATTGAAGGGTATATGAGGAATATTCCTCTGTATACACATAGAGAATCCTAGTCCTTATAGCGGGACTGTAATAATATGAAGGGTATAAATGGGAATATTCACTCTGTATACACTATAGGAATCCTAGTCCTTATAGCGGAGACTGTAATAATATGAAGGTATAAATGAGGAATATTCACTTCGTATACACTATAAGAGATCCTAGTCCTTATAGCGGGGACTGTAATAATATGAAGGGTATAAATGAGGATATTCACTCTGTATACACTATAAGAAAATCCTAGTCCCTATAGCGGGGACTGTAATAATACGAAGGGTATAAATGAGGAATATTCACTCTGTATACACTATAGAGAATCCTATTACTTATAGCGGACTGTAATAATCGAAGGGTATAAATGAGGATTTCACTCTGTATTCACTATAGAGAATCCTAGTCCTTATAGCGGACTGAATAATTGAAGGGTATAATGAGGATAATACTCCGTATATCACTATAGAGAATCCTAGTCCTTATAGCGGGACGTATAATACGAAGGGTAAAATGAGGAATATTCACTCTGTATACACTATAGAGAATCCTAGTCCCTTAAAGCGGGGGACTGTAATAATATGAAGGGTATAAATGAGGAATTTCACTCTGTATCACTCTATAGAGAATCCTAGTCCTTATAGCGGGGACTGTATAATATGAAGGGTAAAATGAGGATATTCACTCTGTATACACTATAGAGAATCCTAGTCCTTATAGCAGGCTGTAATAATATGAAGGGTAATAAATGATGAATATTCACTCTGTAACACTATAGGAATCCTATCCTATAGCGGGGACTGTAATAATATGAAGGTGTAAATGAGGATATTCACTCTTGTATTCACTATAGAGAATCCTAGTCCTTATAGAGGGACTGTAATAATATGAAGGGTAAAATGAGGAATATTCACCTCTGTTAACTAATAGAAATCCTAGTCCTATATCAGGACTGTAATAATATGAAGGGTATAAATGAGGATATATCACTCGGTAATACATATGAGAATCCTAGTCCTTATAGCGGGGACTGTAATAATATGAAGGGTGTAAATGAGGATAATTCACTCTGTATACACTATAGAGAATCCTAGTCCTTATAGCGGGACTGAAATAATATGAAGTATAAATGAGGATATTCACTCTGTATTCACTATAGAGAATCCTAGTCCTATAGCGGGACTGTAATAATATGAAGGTATAAATGAGGAATTTCACTCTGTATACACTATAGAGAATCCTAGTCCTTATACGGGGACTGTAATAATATGAAGGGTTAATATAGGAATATTCACTCTGTATATCACTAAGAGAATCCTAGTCCTATAGCGGGGACTGTAATAATATGAAGGTATAAATGAGGAATATTCACTCTGTATACACTATAGAGAATCCTAGTCCTTATAGCGGGGACTGTAATAATATGAAGGGTATAAATGAGGAATTTCACTCTGTATCACTATAGAGAACCTAGTCCTTATAGCGGGACTGTAATAATATGAAGGTATAAATGAGGATATTCACTCGTATACCTATAGAGATCCTAGTCCTTATCGAGGACTGTAATATAAAGGGTATAAATGAGGATATTCATCTCTATACACTATAGAGAATCCTAGTCCTTATAGCGGGACTGTAATAATATAAGGGTTAAAATGAGGAATATTCACTCTGTATACACTATAGAGAATCCTAGTCCTTATAGCGGGACTGTAATATACGAAGGGTATAATGAGGTATTCACGCTGTATACACTATAGAGAATCCTAGTCCTTAGCAGGGACTGTAATATACAAGGGTAAAAGGAGGAATATTCACTCCGTATACACTTAGAGAATCCTAGTCCTTATAGCGGGACTGTAATAATATGAAGGGTATAATGACGGAATTCACTCGTATACCTTATAGAGATCCTAGTCCTTATAGGGGGACTGTAATAATATGAAGGGTAATAATGAGGAATATTCACTCTGTATACACTATAGAGAATCCTAGTCCTTATAGCGGGACTGTAATAATATGAAGGGTATAAATGAGGATATTCACTCTGTATACCTTAGATAATCCTAGTCCTATAGCGGGACTGTAATAATATGCAATGGTATAAATGAGTGATATTCACTCTGTATACACTATAAGATCCTAGTCCTTATACGGGGACTGTAATAATATGAAGGGTATAAATGAGGAATATTCACTCTGTATCACTATGAGAATCCAATCCTTATAGGCGGGACTGTAATAATAGTTAAGTGTATAAATGAGGATATTCACTATAGGAATCCTAGTCCTTATAGCGGGGACGTAATAATATGAAGGGTATAATGAGGAATATTCACTCTGTATCACTATAGAATCCTAGTCCTTATAGCGGGACTGTATATATGAAGGGTATAAATGAGGAATTTTCACTCTGACACTATAGAGAATCCTAGTCCTTATAGCAGACTGTATAATATGAAGGGTAGAATGAGTAATTTTCACTCTGTATCACTATAGAGATCCTAGTCCTTATAGCGGGACTGTAATATATATAGGGTATAATGAGGAATATTCACTCGTATACACTATAGAGAATCCTAGTCCTTATAGCGGGGACTGTAATAATATGAAGGGTATAAATGAGGATATTCACTCATTCACTATAGAGAATCCTAGTCCTTATAGGGGGACTGTAATAATTGAAGGGTATAATGAGGATTCACTCGTATACACTATAGAGAATCCTAGTCCTTATAGCAGGGACTGTAATAATATGAAGGGTATAAATGAGGATATTCACTCTGTATACCTATAGAGATCCTAGTCCTTATAGCGGACTGTAATAAAGAAGGTTATAAATGAGGAATATTCACTCTGTTACACTATAGAGAATCCTAGTCCTTATAGCGGGAGTAAAAATGAAGGGATAATTCACCTCTAGTATAACTATGAGATCCTAGTCCTTATAGCGGGGACTGTAATAATATGAAGGGTATAAATGAGGGATATTCACTCTGTATCACTATAGAGAATCCTAGTCCTATACAGGGACTGTAATAATATGAAGGGTATAAATGAGGATATTCACTCTGTATACACTATAGAGAATCCTAGTCCTTATAGCGGGACTGTAATAATATAGGGTATAAATGAGGATATATCACTCTGTATCACTATAGAGAATCCTAGTCCTTATAGCGGGGACTTGTAATAATATGAAGGGTATAAATGAGGATATTCACTCTGTATACACTATAGAGAATCCTAGTCCTTATAGCGGACTGTAATAATATGAAGGGTATAAATGAGGAATATTCACTCTGTATACACTATAGAGAATCCTAGTCCTTATAGCGGGACTGTAATAATATAGGGTAAAATGAGGGATATTCCTCTGATACACTATAGAGAATCCTAGTCCTTATAGCGGGACTGTAATATAGAAGGGTATAAATGAGGAATATTCACTCTATACACGTATAGAAATCCTAGTCCTTATAGCGGATGTAATAATATGAAGTTATATGAGATATCCCTCTTATACAGTATAGAGATCCTAGTCCTTATAGCGGGGACTGTATAATATGAAGGGTATAAATAGAATATTCACTCTGTATCACTATAGAGAATCCTAGTCCTTATAGCGGGCTGTAATAATATGAAGGTATAAATGAGGAATATTCACTCTGTATACACTATAGAGAATCCTAGTCCTTATAGCGGGACTGTGAATAATAGGAAGGTATAATGAGGGATATTCACTCTGTATACACTATAGAGAATCCTAGTCCTTATAGCGGACTGTAATAATATGAAGGGTAAAAATAGGAATTTCACTCTGTATACCTATAGAATCCTAGTCCTTATGCGGGGACTGTAATACATGAAGTGATATGAGGTATAAATGAGGAATTCACTCTGTATACACTATAGAAATCCTAGTCCTTATAGCGGGGACTGTATAATATGAAGGGTAATAATGGGATATTCACTCTGTATACACTATAGAGAATCCTAGTCCTTATAGCGGACTGTATAATATGAAGGGATAAATGAGGAATTTTCACTCTGTATACCTATAGAGAATCCTAGTCCTTATAGCGGGACTGTAATAATATGAAGGTATAATGAAGGGTATAAATGGGAATATTCACCTGTATACACTATAGAGAATCCTAGTCCTTATAGGCGGGGACTGTAATAATATGAAGGGTATATGAGGAATATCTCTGTATACACTATAGAGAATCCTAGTCCTTATAGCGGGGACTGTAATAATTGAAGGGTATAATAGGGATATTCACTCTGTATACACTATAGAATCCTAGTCCTTATAGGCGGGACTGTAATAATATGAAGGGTATAAATGAGGAATATTCACTCTGTATACACTATAGAGAATCCTAGTCCTATAGGCGGGGACTGTATAATAGAAGGGTATAAATAGGAATATTCACCTGTATACATAAAGAATCCTAGTCCTTAGCGGGGACTGTATTAATATGAAGGTATAAATGAGGGATTTCACTCTGTATACACTATAGAGAATCCTAGTCCTTATGCAGGACTGTAATATATGAAGGGTATAAATGAGGATATTCACTCGATACACTATAGAGAATCCTAGTCCTTATAGCGGGGACTGTATAATATGAGAGTATAATGAGGGATATCACTCTGTATACCTATAGAGAATCCTAGTCCTTATAGCGGGACTGTAATAAATATGAAGGGTTAATGAGGAATATTCACTCTGTATACACTATAGGAATCCTAGTCCTATAGCGGACTGTATATATGAAGGGTAAAAAATGAGGAATATTCACTCTGATATCACTATAGAGAATCCTAGTCCTTATAGCAGGGACTGTAATATAAAGAGTATAAATGAGGAATATTCCTCTGTATTCCTATAGAGAATCCTAGTCCTTATAGCAGGGACTGTAATAATATGAAGGGTATAAATGAGGAATATTCACTCTGTTACACTATAGAGAATCCTAGTCTTTATACGGGAGTAGACTGTAATAATATGAAGGGTATATAATGAGGAAATATTCACTCTGTATACACTATAGAGCATCCTAGTCCTTATAGCGGGGACTGTAATATTAGGTATAAAAGGATATTCCACTGTATACACTATAGAGAATCCTAGTCCTTATACGGGGACTGTAATATATGAAGGGTATAAATGAGGAATATTCACTCTGTATCACTATAGAAATCCTAGTCCTTATAGCGGGGACTGTAATAATATGAAGGGTATAATGAGGGATATTCACTCTGTATACACTATAGAGAATCCTAGTCCTTATAGCAGGGACTGTAATAATATGAAGGGTATAAATGAGGGATATCACTTGTATCACTACTGTATACACTATAGAGAATCCTAGTCCTTATAGCGGGGACTGTAATAATATGAAGGGTATAAATAGGATATCACTCTGTACTCACTATAGAGAATCCTAGTCCTTATAGCGGGGACTGTAATAATATGAAGGGTATAATGAGGGATATTCACTCTGTATACCTATAGAGAATCCTAGTCCTTATAGCGGGACTGTAATAATATAAGGGTATAAATGAGGGATATTCACTCCTGTATCACTATGGAATCCTAGTCCTTATAGCGGGGACTGTATAATATGAAGGGTATAAATGAGGAATATTCACTCTGTTACACATGAGAATCCTAGTCCTTATAGCAGGGACTGTAATAATAGAAGGGTATAAATGAGGATATTCACTGTTTACACTATAGAGAACCTAGTCCTATAGCGGGACTGTAATATATGAAGGGTATAAATGATGAATATTCACTCTGTATACACTATAGAGAATCCTAGTCCTTATACGGGGACTGTAATAATATGAAGGGTTAAATGAGGGATATTCACTCTGTATTCACTATAGAGAATCCTAGTCCTATAAGCAGGGACTGTTATATATGAAGGGTATAAATGAGGATATTCACTCTGTATTCACTATAGAGAATCCTAGTCCTTATAGCGGGGACTGTAATAATATGAAGGGTAAATGAGGAATATCACTCTGTATCACTATAGAGAATCCTATCCTTATAGCAGGGACTGTAATAATAGAAGGGTATAAATGAGGAATATTCACCTTCTATCACTATAGAGAATCCTAGTCCTTATAGCAGGGACTGTATAATATGAAGGGTTAAATGAGGAATATTCACTCTGTATACACCTATAGAGAATCCTAGTCCTTATAGCGGGGACTGTAATATACGAAGGGTATAAATGAGGAATATTCACTCTGTATACACTATAGAGATCCTAGTCCTTATAGCAGGACTGTAATAATATGAAGGGTATAAATGAGGGATATTCACTCTGTATTCCACTATAGAGAATCCTAGTCCTATAGCGGGGACTGTAATAATATGAAGGTATAAATGAGGAATATTCACTCTGTATACACTATAGAGAATCCTAGTTCCTTATACGGGGACTGTAATATATGAAGGGTAAATGAGGAATTCACTCTGTATTCACTATAAGAATCCTAGTCCTTATAGCGGGACTGTAATAATATGAAGGGTATAAATGGGAATATTCACCTGTATACACTATAGAGAATCCTAGTCCTTATAGCAGGGACTGTAAATAGAAGGGTATAAATGAGAATCTTCACTCGTATACACTATAGTAGAATCCTAGTCCTTATGCAGGTGACTGTAATAATATGAAGGGTTAAATGAGGAATTCACTCTGTATACACTATAGAGAATCCTAGTCTTATAGCGGGGACTGTAATAATAGAAGGGTATAAATGAGGAATATTCACTCTGTATACACTATAGAGAATCCTATTCCTTATAGCGGACTGTATAATACAAAGGGTATAATAGGAAATTCACTCGATACACTATAGAGAATCCTAGTCCTTATAGCAGGGACTGTATAATATGAAGGGTATAAATGAGGATATTCACTCTGTATACACTATAGAGAATCCTAGTCCTTATAGCGGGACTGTAATAATATGAAGGTATAAATGAGGAATATTCACTCTGTAATACACTCATAGAGAATCCTAGTCCTTATAGCGGGGACTGTAATAAGAAGGGTATAAATGAGGGATATTCACTCTGTATACCTATAGAGAATCCTAGTCCTTATAGCGGGGACTGTAATAATTGAAGGTATAAATGAGTTAATATCACTCTGTATACACTATAGAGAATCCTAGTCCTTATAGCGGGACTGTAATAATATGAAGGTATAAAATGAGGAATATTCACTCTGTATACACTATAGAGAATCCTATTCCTTATAGCGGGACTGTAATAATATGAAGGGTATAAATGAGAATATTCACTCTGTAATTCACTAGAGAATCCAGTCCTTATGCGGGACTGTAATAATATGAAGGTATAAATGAGGATATTCACTATGAGAATCCTAGTCCTTATAGCGGGGACTGTAATAATATGAAGGGTATAAATGAGGAATATTCACTCTGTATTCACTATAGAGAATCCTAGTCCTTATAGCGGGGACTGTAATATATGAAGGGTATAGAATGAGGAACTGTTTACTCTGTATAACACTAGAGAGATCCTAGTCTTATGCAGGGACTGTAATAATATGAAGGGTATAAATTAGGATTTCACTCTGTATACACATATAGAGAATCCTAGTCCTTATGCGGGACTGTAATAATTGAAGGGTATAAATGAGGAATATTCACTCGTATACACTATAGAGAATCCTAGTCCTTATAGCAGGGACTGTAATAATATAGGGTATAATGAGGATATTCACTCTTTCACTATAGAGAATCCAGTCTTATAGCGGGGACTGTAATAATATGAAGGGTTAAATGAGGATTTCCCTCGTTGTATCACTATAGAGAATCCTAGTCCTTATAGCAGGGACTGTAATAATGACAGGGTATAAATGAGGAATATTCACTCTGTATACACTATAGAGAATCTAGTCCTTATAAGCGGGGATTAAATGAGGATATTCACTCTGTATACACTATAGAGAATCTAGTCTTATAGCGGGGACTGTAATAATATGAAGGTATAAATGAGGATATTCACTCTGATACACATGAGAATCCTAGTCCTTATAGCGGGGACTGTAATAATATGAAGGGTATAAATGAGGAGTATTCACTCTGTATACACTATAGAGAATCCTAGTCCTTATAGCGGGACTGTAATAATATGAAGGGTATAAATGAGGAATATTCACTCTGTATTCACTATAGAGAATCCTAGTCCTTATAGCGGGGACTGTAATATATGAAGGTAAATGAGGGATATTCACTCTGTATACACTATAGAGAATCTAGTCCTTATAGCGGGGACTGTAATAATAGAAGGGTATAAATGAGGAATATTCACTCGTATACACTATAGAGAATCCTAGTCCTTATAGGGGACTGTAATAATATGAAGGGTATAAATGAGGGATATTCCCTCTGTATACACTATAGAGAATCCAGTCTTATAGCAGGGACTGTAATAATAGAAGGGTATAAATGAGGAATATTCACTCCTATACACTATAGAGAATCCTAGTCCTTATAGCGGGGACTGTAATAATATGAAGGGTATAAATGAGGAATATTCACTCTGTATACACTATAGAGAATCCTAGTCTTATAGCGGGGACTGTAATAATATGAAGGGTATAAATGAGGAGATATTCACTCTGTATTCACTATAGAAATCCTGTCCTTATAGCGGGGACTGTATAATATGAAGGGTTATAAATGAGGAATATTCACTCTGTATACACTATAGAGAATCCTAGTCCTATAGCGGGACTGAATAATATGAAGGGTATAAATGAGGATATTCACTCTGATACAACTAGAGAGAATCCTAGTCCTTATAGCGGGGACTGTAATATATGAAGGGTATAAATGAGGAATATTCACTCTGTATACCTATAGAGAATCCTAGTCCTTATAGCGGGACTGTAATAATATGAAGGGTAAATGAAGGTATATGGGAATATCACTCTGTATACACTATAGAGATCCTATCCTTATAGCGGGGACTGTAATAATATGAAGGGTATAAATGGGGATATCACCTGTTATACACTATAGAGAATCCTAGTCCTTATAGCGGGGACTTAATAATATAGGGTATAAATGAGGATATTTCACTCTGTATTACCTATAAGAATCCTAGTCCTTTAGCAGGACTGTAATAATATGAAGGGTATATGAAGGAATGAGTATTCACTCTGTATACACTATAGAGATCCTAGTCCTTATAGCGGGACTGTAATAATATGAAGGTGTAAATGAGGAATATTCACTCGTATACACTATAGAGAATCCTAGTCCTTATAGCGGGGACTGTATAATATGAAGGGTATAATGAGGAATATTCATCTGTATACACTATAGAAATCTAGTCCTTATAGCGGGACTGTAATAATATGAAGGGTATAAATGAGGAATATTCACTCTGTATACACTATAGAGAATCCTAGTCTTATAGTGGAACTGTACTAAAGAAGGGTATAAATGAGGGATATTCACTCTGTATACACTATAGAGAATCCTAGTCCTTATAGCGGGACTGTAATAAATAGAAGGGTATAAATGAGGGATATTCACTCTGTTACACTATAGAGAACCTAGTCCTTATAGCAGGATGTCTGTAATAATATGAAGGGTAAAATGAGGGATATTTCACTCTGTATCACTATAGAGAATCCTAGTCCTTATAGCGGGACGTAATAATAGAAGGGTATAAATGAGGATATTCACTCTGTATACACTATAGAGTCCTAGTCCTTATAGCGGGGCACTGTAATGAATATGAGGGTATAAATGAGGGATATTATACTCTGTTACACTATAGAGAATCCTAGTCCTTATAGGCGGGCGCTTGTAATAATATTGAAGGGTAACTGAGGAATATTCCTCTCGTATTCACTATAGAGAATCTAGTCCTTATAGCGGGGACTGTAATAATATGAAGGGTATAAAGAGGATATTCACTCTGTATTCACTATAGAGAATCCTAGTCCTTATAGCGGGGACTGTAATAATATGAAGGGTATAAATGAGGAATATTCACTCGTATCACTATATAGAATCCTAGTCCTTATAGCGGGGACTGTAATAATATGAAGGGTATAAATGAGGGATATTCACTCTGTATACAATAGAGAATCCTAGTCCTTATAGCGAGGGACTGTAATAATATGAAGGGTAATAATGAGGAATATTCACTCTGTATTACACTTAGAGAATCCTATCCTGTTATAGCGGGGACTGTAATAATATGAAGGGTATAAATGAGGAATATTCACTCTGTATTCACTATAGAGAATCCTAGTCCTTATAGCGGGACTGTAATAATAAAGGGTTATAAAGAGGAATTCATCTGTATACACTATAGAGAATCTAGTCCTTATAGCGGGGACTGTAATAATATGAAGGGTATAAATGAGGAATATTCACTCTGTATACACTATAGAGAATCCTAGTCCTTATAGCGGGACGTAATATATGAAGGGTATAAATGAGGAATATTCCTCTGTATACACTATAGAGAATCCTAGTCCTTATAGCGGACTGTAATATATGAAGGGTATAAATGAGGGATATTCACTCTGTATCACTATAGAGAATCCTAGTCCTTATAGCGGGGACTGTAATAATATGAAGGGTATAAATGAGGAATATTCGCTTATATACACTATAGAGAATCCTAGTCCTTATAGCGGGGACTGTAATAATATGAAGGGTATAAATGAGGAATATTCACTCTGTATACACTTAGAGAATCCTAGTCCTTATAGCGGGGACTGTAATAATATGAAGGGTATAAATGAGGAATATTCACTCTGTATACACTATAGAGAATCCTAGTCCTTATAGCAGGGACTGTAATAATATGAAGGGTATAATGAGGAATATTCACTCTGTATACACTATAGAGAATCCTAGTCCTTATAGCGGGGACTGTAATAATATGAAGGGTATAAATGAGGAATATTCACTCTGTATACACTATAGAGAATCCTAGTCCTTATAGCGGGGACTGTAATAATACGAAGGGTATAAATGAGGAATATTCACCTCTATACACTATAGATAACCTAGTCCTTATAGCGGACTGTAATAATATGAAGGGTTAAATGAGGAATATTCACTCGTATACACTATAGAGAATCCTAGTCCTTATAGCGGGACTGTAATAATAGAAGGGTATAATGAGGAATATTCACTCTGTAATAACTATAGAGAATCCTAGTCCTTATAGCCGGGACTGTAATAATAAAGGGTATAAATGAGGAATATTCACTGTATACCTATAGAGAATCCTAGTCCTTATAGCAGGGACTGTAATAATATGAAGGGTAAAATGAGGAATATTCACTCTGTAATACCTATAGAGAATCCTAGTCCTTATAGCGGGGACTGTAATAATATAAGGGTATAATGAGGAATATTCACTCTGTACACTATAGAGAATCCTAGTCCTTATAGCGGGACTGTAATAATATGAGGGTATAATGAGGAATATTCACTCTGTATACACTATAGAGAATCCTAGTCCTATAGCAGGGACTGTAATAATATGAAGGGTATAAATGAGGAATTTTCACTCTGTATACATATAGAGAATCCTAGTCCTATAGCGGGGACTGTAATAATATGAAGGGTATAAATGAGGAATATTCACTCTGATATCACTCTAGAGAATCTAGTCCTTATAGCGGGGACTGTAAAATATGAAGGGTATATATAGGAATATTCACTCTGTTACACTATAGAGAATCCTAGTCCTTATAGCTGGGACTGTAATAATATGAAGGGTATAAATGAGGATATTCACTCTGTATACACTATAGAGGAATCCAGTCTATAGCAGGGGACTGTAATAATATGAAGGGTATAAATGAGGATATCACTCTGTATACACTAAGAGAATCCTCTAGCCTTATAGCGGGGACTGTAATATATGAAGGGTATAAATGAGGAATATTCACTCTGTACACTATAGAGAACCTAGTCCTTTAGCGGGTAATAATATGAAGGGTAATGAATATTCACTCTGTATACCTATAGAGAATCCTAGTCCTTATGCGGGGACTGTAATAATATGAGGGTATAAATGAGGTATATTCACTCTGTATACACTATAGAGAATCCTAGTCCTTATAGCGGGGACTGTAATAATATGAAGGGTAATAATGAGGGTATTCACTCTGTATCACTATAGAGAATCCTAGTCCTTATAGCGGGGACTAGATAATATGAAGGGTATAAATGAGGAATATTACACTCTGTATCACTATAGAGAATCCTAGTCCATTATAGGCGGGGACTGTAATAATATGAAGGTATAAATGAGGAATATCACTCTGTATACACTATAGAGAATCCTAGTCCTTATAGTCGGGGACTGTAATAATATGAAGGGTATAAATGAGGGATATTCCTCTCGTATTACACTATAGAGAATCCTAGTCCTTATAGCGGGACTGTATAATATGAAGGGTATAAATGAGGTATATCCCTCTGTATTACCTATAGAGAATCCTAGTCCTTATAGCGGGGACTGTAATAATAGAAGGTATAAATGAGGAATATTCACTTCTGTATACACTATAGAGAATCCTAGTCCTTATAGCGGACTGTAATAATATGAAGGGTATAAATGAGGAATATTCCTCTGTATACACATAGAGAATCCTAGTCCTTAGGAGCGGGGACTGTAATAATATGAAGGGTATAAATGAGGATATTCACTCTGTATCACTATAGAGAATCCTAGTCCTTATAGCGGGGACTGTAATAATATGAAGGGTATAAATGAGGAATATTCACTTGTATACACTATAGAGAATCCTATTCCTTATAGCGGGGACTGTAATATGAAGGGTATATGAGGATATTCACTCTGTACTACACTATAGAGAATCCTAGTCCTTATAGCGGGGACTGTAATAATATGAAGGTATAAATGAGGAATATTCACTCGTATACATCTATAGAGAATCCTAGTCCTTCTATAGCGGGACTGTAATAATATGAAGGGTATAAATGAGGAATATTCACTCTATACACTATAGAGAATCTAGTCCTTTATGCGGGGACTGTATATATGAAGGGTATAAATGAGGATATTCACTCTGTATACACTAATAGAGAATCCTAGTCCTTATAGCGGGACTGTAATAATATGAAGGGTATAAATAGGAGATATTCACTCTGTATACACCTATAGAGAATCCTAGTCCTTATAGCGGGGACTGTAATAATATAAGGGTATAATGAGGAAAGAGGAATATTCACTCTGTATACTATAGAGAATCCTAGTCCTTATAGCGGGGACTATATAATAATATAGGGTATGAATGAGGATATTCACTCTGTATAGACTATAGAATCCTAGTCCTTTTAGCGGGACTGTAATAATATGAAGGGTATAAATGAGGATATTCACTCTGTATACACTATAGAAATCCTAGTCTTATAGCGGGGACTGTAATAATATGAAGGGTATAAATGAGGAATATTCACTCTGTATACACTATAGAGAATCCTAGTCCTTATAGCGGGACTGTAATAATATGAAGGGTATAAATGAGGAATATTCCACTCTGTATACACCTATAGAGCAATCCTAGTCCTTATAGCGGGGACTGTATAATATGAAGGGTATAAATGGAGGGATATTCACTCTGTATACACTATAGAGATCTAGTCCTTATAGCAGGGACTGTAATAATATGAAGGGTATAAATGAGGATATTCACTCTGTATACCTATAGAGAATCTAGTCCTTATAGCGGGGACTGTAATATATGAAGGGTATAAATGAGGAATATTCACTCTGTATACACTATAGAGAATCCTAGTCCTTATAGCGAGGACTGTAATAATATGAAGGGTATAATGAGGATATTCACTCGTATACACTATAGAGAATCCTAGTCCTATAGCGGGACTGTAATAATTATGAAGGGTATAATGAGGGATATTCACTCGTACTACTATAGAGATCCTAGTCCTTATAGCGGGGACTGTAATAATATGAAGGGTATAAATGAGGATATTCACTCTGTATACACTATAGAGAATCCTAGTCCTTATAGCGTGACTGTAATAATATGAAGGGTAAATAAATGAGGAATATTCACTCTGTATACTATAGAGAATCCTAGTCCTTATAGCGGGGACTGTCACTAATATGAAGGGTATAAATGAGGAATTTCACTCTGTATTCAGCTATAGAGAATCCTAGTCCTTATGCACGGGACTGTAATATATGAAGGGTATAAATGAGGAATATTCACTCTGTATACACTATAGAGAATCCTAGTCCTTATACAGGAGCAGACTGTAATATATGAAGGGTATAAATGAGGAATATTTCACTCGTATCACTATAGAGAATTCCTAGTCTTATAGCGGGGACTGTAATAATATGAGGGTATAAATGAGGGTATTCACTTGATACACTATAGAAATCCTAGTCTTATAGCGGGGGACTGTAATAATGAAGGGTATAAATGAGGAATATTACTCTGTATCACTATAGAGAATCTAGTCCTTATAGCGGGGACTGTAATAATATGAAGGGTATAATGAGGGATATTCACTCTGTATACACTATAGAGAATCCTAGTCCTTATAGCAGGGACTATAATAATATGAAGGGTATAAATGAGAGATATTCACTCTGTATACACTATAGAGAATCCTAGTCCTTATAGCGGGGACTGTAATAATATGAAGGGTATAAATGAGGAATATTCACTCTGTATACACTATAGAGAATCCTAGTCCTTATAGCGGGGACTGTAATAATATGAAGGGTATAAATGAGGGATATTCACTCTGTATACACTATAGAGAATCCT
>JAACNH010000483.1:0-200000 GCA_019447015.1 Hymenochirus boettgeri | reverse complement strand
GATGGACTAGACCCAAACTTGAAACACAAATTTGAACGTTCGATAATTCATGTTCCCAGACTTTAGTGCGCCTATACAGAAATAGAGGAGCGGTCACCTACCCTCCACGTCAGCGGCCCTTTCAGCATGTCTTGAAAAACATATACACTGCACAACAGGCTTCAGCTTAGGGTTTTAAAACTTCACCTTTTTGTAAGCAATTCTGATTGGATACATTAAAATTATTTTAGAGAAAGAAATCTATTGGTATAATAACCAATAAGATTCTTTTCAATCAGAATTGGTTACAATTAGATTGGTGTCTGTTCCCCCAGGCCATTTTTGAGGTCCCAGAGCCATTTACAGTTAAGTTACTGTATCATTTTTTGACAAAATTTTCGAAAATTCCCTGGAAACTCGAAAATTCCTGAAAATTTGAAAAATTCCAAGAAAATTCGAAAATTCTCGAATTTTCGAAAAATATCAAACGCCGGCTCAAATAGAATGCGGAAGCTCGAAAAAAGGTGCAATCATGAGGAAAGTTTGGGTTTTTTTTAGTTTGGGTATATATTACGTGTTCACCAGACCATTTCCAGGTCCAGCATGTACAGTAAGTTACCATTGCTGTTTTCTTATATTAGGAGGATCTGTGCGGATTTTTTTCTCCATTGACTTTAATGGGTTTTTACAGGACTTCGAATTTTCAAATTTTTTCGAGAAAATCCGCGAATCACAGGGGAATGGATTTTAGCAGTTTCGGCCATCTCTACTTGCGAGACACGTAATGTAATTACCAGTTAAAATGTCCCTGCGGGGGGAGGAAATTGTATGTTGGCCAAACGAGTAGAGCAGTTTAAAATGCAGATATAAGAGCAGCAAAGAGGTAACATACAGAATTTTAAACCAAACACGCAAAACGACCACCTGTCTCTAGACATTTCGTGGAACAAAAAACCATGTCACATAGTTGAAATGTGGCGTACTGGCACAAATTAAACCTACACAAAGAGGGGTGGTGACATTAAGAGTAAAATTGCTACAACACGAATGGTATGGATCAAAGAGACTCAACAGTATACAATCTTGTAGGTTTTTAACGAGTCCTGTTCCATTAGACCATCTTATAACATGAATATATTCGGGACCTGTACTTTTATATATAAGTTTTTAGGGCCCAACAATATTGTGATATTTAAAACTTCATAAAGGTATAAAAATACTTTTTTATATATTTATTGCTCTATCGCTATATAAATTATGAGAAAATATAATATGTAGCCATATTAGAAGTTTGGATACTTAACTGCAACATCATAGAATGTAGCCACTCAATGCAGAAATACATAATATTTTTTAAATGTTTTACACGTATAGGTAGTCTCAAATAGTTTGTTCTTCTTTTTAGTGGCTTTGAGATGTTTTGTAACTTTGAAGCTGATGTATGTTAGATTGTCATTTATACTATATATGTTTTTAATGTATTTATTTTGCACTTGCACTTTATTATGGTCACTTTATATTAATATTTATAGAAGTGTTATTCCATTTGGAACAAGATATCATGGATCTGGAGTTACTTACTACACCTATCACACCAAGGACCATTAACACTGGATTGGTCAATTCAAAAGATGTGGTGGAGTTTTCACTAATTGATTGGAGGTTGGGGATATAATTTGAGATGAAGATTGTTTTTTATTGCTTGAGAAAAGGACTCTGCGTAGTACGGAAACATGGCATGTCGCTAATAAACACTTATGTTTGCCGTTGAAAACTGTTATCTGGGTCCCCTTCTTCGATTACTGATGGGTGTGTTGTGGTATTTGCAAGTTTAATAACCCTATTAGCTACAATACAATCATACACCTTGCATTCAGGAGTTCCCTTACCCTTGCCGTTAATGCCGATTGAGATAAATTATAGGGTACATCATACCAAACAGATTCTTGAACAAATCATTTGATTTGAGAAAGGCAGTGGGATGACTAGCGAAAGTCGACCTCAGATATTCTATCGTTTGAATTTAGGTCACAAATTTAAAGTTGTAGAGGACATTAAGTTGCAAATATAGGCCTATAATAAACCCACGTGCACCCACGTTGTGTTTCATATCTCCAAAAGCTTTCCATAATGCTTTAAATTTAGTGGGAAGTGCTTTAACATGACAATTCCAGAAAACATTTGGAGCACCAATGTTCCATGTATATATTTTAAATGGAGTTTAATAGTCAACATAAAAATACAAACATTGGTTAGTCTTTACAACTGAAAAATTTAACACCTGTTATTAATCAAAACAAAAAAACAACAACAAAGCACTTACTTGGTTTGATCTGTCGATATCACACAACATATACTAACCTTATCAATAAAACAACAATCTTCTAGATGTGTAGAATCTAAACACTTTTTTACCTCTATATCTTGTCTCACATAAGATTATCATCAAAGGAATAATGGGCAGAGAGAGGTTGTTTGTAGGTTTTTACAATTTAAGGTACTATTCCAGCAGAACTATTAATTCTGGAAATCCTTTGAAGTATTGGTTAATCCTCTTAATCTGTACACCAACATGTAATATGGTATTCTAACTTTGAAACACTGAATACTGAACACATTTAATACAACCATTTATCATTTGTTGGATATTAAATATTGGTAGGACTCATGAGTACGGCTTAAAAAAATGGACTAGATGAATGTACTGTATGTGTTTATTTAATCTCCAAACCACTAAGGGGCATATTATAAGCAACGAAAATAGCCGCCAAAAAATTACTGCCGCACATCGCGGCCGCGAAAATAGCGCTATCGCCGTATTATAACGGCAGAGCGCCATTCCCGCGATATGTATCGCGGCCGCGCATGGTGCTGCGGTAATTTTAAGCCCCGCGCGATACTGTATAGTATCGCCGCGAAGGGACTTAAAACCCCCTTCCCGACGCTTACTAAGGGGGCGGGGCATACGCCAACCCCGCCCACACAACCCGCGGCGGCGGCGGAGACCACCCGCCGCTGCTTCCAGCAGCCCTCCCCACCCGTTCCCCGCTCGCGGCAATCTCGGAAGGGAGGCTAGGAGGGGTGCCGGGAAGGGGCCGAGCAGGTGGTCGCGACCACGCCGCGGCCCCCCTCCGGCAACCCCTCCAAGCCCCCCGCCCCGGCCGCTCCCGGGGAGGGGAAGGGAGGGAGCCGCTGGGGGGAGGGTGGAGGCACCTCCAGCGGGGCCTTTTGGGGCTTAGGGGGTCCCGCAGCTCGAACGGGACCCCCCTCCCCGGCCATTATAAGGGCCCTTGCGGCACTGACAAGTGTCCTTTGGCGGGGTCCGCAGCTCGAACCGGGACCCCCAGTGCGGCTCTTAAAAGAGCCCTTGGGCGGCGTCTTCTTTCTTCCAGTCCCGACCAGCTCCGCCGAGGCCGCCGACCCCCGAGAGGTACCCCTGCGGCCGCCGGCGACCTCAACGAGGCCGATGTTGGCGGCGTCTTGATCCGACGCGACGTCTTCGGGCTGGCGACACCAACCCACCAGGTTGCCGATGCCAGGCAGGCTCACTGCGGCCACCAGATTTCTGGAAAGTTCTAAATCTGATTGGTTAATGTAAAGCAAGTATTTAAAAATTGACCAATCAGAAACGGATTATGGATTTCTGCAAACCTATAATAAAGAGGAGGCTTTCCGCCACGGAACTCAGATGCCATCGCAGAGAGATGGCTGAAAGAAAGAGCGTCTGGCAACATCGGCTCCGCTGAGGCGGCAGTGCCAGCGGGCTCACTGTCGGCCGCAGTGAGTCTGACCTGGCATCGGCGACCTGAGTGGGGTTGGTGTCGCCAGCCCAAGAGACGTCGCCCAAGGGCTCTTTTAGAAGCCGCACACTGGGGGTCCCGGTTTCGAGCTGCGGGACCCCCGCCAAAGGCACTTGTCAGTGCGCAAGGGCACTGTAAGTGCCGCAAGGGCCCTTACAAGGGCCGGGAGGGGGTCCCGGTTTGAGCTGCGGGACCCCTAAGCCCCAAAGGCACTTGTCAGTGCCGCAAGGGCCTTATAAGGGGCGGGGAGGGGGTCTGTTCGAGCTGCGGGACCCCTAAGCCCCAAAGGGCTCTGTTAGAGCGCAGCAAGGGCACTTGTAAGTGCCGCAAAGGCCTGATAGGGCCGGGGAGGGGGGTCCGGTTCGAGCTGCGGGACCCCTTTAAGCCCCAAAGGCTCTGTCAGAGCCGCAAGGGCACTTGTAAGTGCCGCAAAGGCCTTACAGGGCCGGGAGGGGGGGTCTGGTTCGAGCTGCGGGACCCTAAGCCCCCAAAGGCTTCTTAGGGCCCCGCTGGAGGGTGCCTCCACCCCTCCCAGCGGCTCCTCCCTTCCCCGGGAGCGGGGGGCGGGGGGCTTGGAGCGGGTGCAGGGGAGGGGGGCGCGAACCACTGCTGTATAGCCATACAGCAGAGCCGATACTAGCAGAGCGAAACCAGTACCGCCGCTTTATAATAGAAGCAGGGGGCGATAAAGGTAAGTTAGCCGCGAAGGGTTAACGCTTCGTTAACTTTTCACGGCCGTTTTCGGACTTTTATAAATCGCGTTAAACGCGGATTATGCGTTAATGTCCGTGAAAACTGTTAACGAACCTTTATAAATATGCCCCTAAGTTAGGATGGCATGGTAATCTAACTTTCTCAGGTAACCTTTTCTTGTACATACCCGTTGTCTGTATGCTAAGGTATATTTATAGTTAAGAATGTAGAGAACTGCATTATTTTACCAGTTTTAGGGCTTTTCAACTAAGAATGTTTTGTGTTCTTACCCATGAGAAGGTAGATTTGCATATGAATTGTGAGTCCAAGTGGCGCTGCCAATAATATATTATAAAAAATGCACAGGTGGGGTAATACATTTTAAAAAATTAAGCATGTCACAGTGTACATATCCAGTTAGACAACACACAAACTGAAAGCTGCCCACTTGTACACATAAGGTTGTATAGTTCACAATGTTTTACTTTGAAGGGAAATTCATATAAGCATCTCAAAAAAGTGAGTTCACCCCTCACAATTTTGTAAATATATTATATTTTTTTGTGTGGACAATACATGAAGATATGAGACTTTAAAACAATGTAAAGTAGCAGTGTACAGCTTGTACAACAGTGTACATTTTCTGTCCCTCAAAATAACTCAGCCATAAATGTCTAAAGTGAGTAACAAAAGTGAGTACAAAATGTCCAAATTGTGCAAAATGTGAATGGGGAGCACGTGTGCAGGTGCGCTATCTAAATACGGTCATAAGTTGAACATGCACCTAATGGTACAGAAAACTTTGAGGTTCTGAAAAAAAAGAATTGTTAATTTAAATAAAGCGGTAACTTATGTAGGGCTACAAGAGATTGCCAACACACTGGAACTGAACTGCAGCACAGTGGGCAAGAAAATACAGCAGTTTAAATGACTAGGTAAACTGACAGCAATTGCTTTCCTGAGTATTTTTACAAATTTACTTTCATATTTTTTTTTTTTTTTACATAGTTTGAAGATATTTTAATTTTTTGTTGTGATATGGTATCAGGATATCTCGGCGGTCAACATGAATGATCAAAGAAGTTGAGTGCTCAGTGGCAATAACACAAGAGGTTGTCTTTTGCAAATAAACGAATGCATGCTGCCACATTGCTGCAGAAGTTTAAGTGGTGTGTGGTCAGTCTATCAGTGCTAAGAACATAGGACCGCATACTATATACCGTACTATGGCTATATTGTACTATATACCGTACTATTGCTATATTGTACTATATACCGTACTATATAATATATACCATAATGTGAAAGCGTGAGGGAGAAGAAATAGGTGAGCGGAGTGGAGGGAAGGGTTAAGGAGAAAGGGGTATACACAGAAGAAAAAGAAGACAACTGTACGATTAAAAGGAGCTGGATGATTTGCTTGGCTGGTGAAAGGGCGAGTGAAAAAGACAAACAGAGAACAGGAAGAATGTATGTTGGACACGATAGTTGTGGTGCTTGGGTATGGTGAGAGAAAAGGGTAAACAATCATAAAGCTCAAGTAAAAATAATTATTGATCCAGGGGAAAAATTTGCAGTGCCACTTGGAGTCACGGAAGGGAATTTTTTCTCCCCCTCATAAATTGGGCGGGTGGGGTCTTTTGCCTTCCTTCTGATCAACAGTTAGATAGAGAACTATGGGATATTGCTAGGTGGGTTGGACTACGATGGACGCATGTCTTATTCAACCTCAAATACTAGACTGTACTATACTAATCAAATCTAAGTGAGAGAAGAAACAGAGACATTTAACTTAAAGTCTGTACGACGTACAACCTATCACGCCGTCACAATAAACAGTATAATATGGATGCAAAGCAACAATATTCTATAACCAAACAGTGGCTGACAAGAAAAAGAAACCAAACATGCTGTGCATTTCTTGTTACACTCATCAGGCAACTGAATGGAACTACTACTAGTTTTTATGTTCCTCATTTTTAGTCTGTGATAAGGGAGCTGTGTCTGACCACCCGGCCTGCTATGTGCAGTTGGAGGGAGTGTGGATACCCCCCACTCAGATGCAATCTAGCAATAAACAACTGATAGTGACTACACATGGTCGTTCTTTACGTTGGTTTTGGTTCTTTCCCCCAGCATCTATGTGCGGAAAACACACAAGTGAGTCGTTCATTCTGTAAGTTAGATCAACACAAATCCATTTTGCATATTAAGGATATGCCGAGGTTTGGAAACTAACCTGAGATTCGGACCATTGCCATCTTACTACCTGTTTGGCAGCAGGCTGCAGAATCGTTACACTGGGAATTTTCATTCTCTTTTATAGAACATTTGGGTGAGGGGTAAGTAGTTGACTACATCTCTGATACTCTGGACCGATAGTGATTAGTGTGTATCACCTCATAATCATTTTTTCAAATCGTCTTTTTTTGTTGCGGATCGACTATGACTAATTCCTGAATTTGCGCTGGCACTTACCGCTCACGTATAGAGATTCACATTTCATGACTTAGAGGCTGGAACATGTTTTTAATATTGATTTGTAGATGTTTATTTGGTTAGGGAGACATCCCTATTGATAAAAACAGTTTATATTTATACATAAGGTCTGTTGAGCATTTGAGTGGGGCCTTGTGATACTGTACTGATCCCCTTCAGAAAATAGTGATTTAGGTTGGTGGTCTGGTGAAACACTTTATTTCGAGCAGGGTTTAGCTCTGTGATATGGCACACTAACCATTGTCTGTCGGTGAAGATTATGTAAGTATAAGCATAAGGATGGAAACCAATGGCACACTATGGTACCATTGGAAATTTATTTACTTTATTATATTTATTTATCTCGATTAATTGCCTGCACTTATCGCTTCATCAGTTATACTCACTATTTTTTTATAATGTAGCAGCACCGCATACCAAGTGGATGTTATAAATAAATAAATACAGTACATAAAGGCTCTGGATTAAATGGGGAGGCTGGCGGAGATCCTTATTAAATCACTCGCGTTTCATGCCCTGTTCTAAAAGACATGGAGCCTCGCACTCGTGCTTCTTATTGGCATGGTCCACTGTGGCGTATATCCTATTATAGAAACTGTAGGTAGCGTAATATCCCATATATATTAAACATAAAGATAGAATCGTACCCACATGTCGTTTGTGCTTGCTTGTTGTGCAATGAAAAGTCAATCACTCTAAGCAGGAAAGAACAATTTCCAGCCAAAAATATGAAAGTTACACTTAACTACCAATACGCATGCATGTATAATATCAGGGAGGGGACATTATAACTATTATACCTTTGCAATGCCCCCTTTTTATTCAAAAAGGTGCCATTTCTTTCTAAAAGCGGGTCCAAACTCTTTTGAGCTCACTTCTGTGACAAGTGAGGCGACTATGGGTGAACAGCAATCATCATTGCTGTAACCACAGCTGTCCACCGCACATGGCTGTCTGACCTGAAGAAGGCAGAGGTAGAGGACTGGGAGTGGGAAAATTGCTGGCTTATCGGTTTGTGTACACTATTGGATTTTGCGGGGTTATTGTTATGACATGTCTACAACGTCTCTCAATCCTTAGTGGGTGGGGGTTTGGACTTCCTCCAAAAAAAAAATTTCGTAGTTGTGGATGATAAGTATCTAATTAAGACCTATATATTTTGCTTTGTACCACAAAACATGTCTAGAAGTCAATCAACACAAGAATTCTCTACATCGCAGATCTCTTTAAGGTGCAATCCAACCTTGTTCAAACACAATGTGCTTTTATGGTTAGTCCCAAGTAGCATGAACACATCTCTCACTTGGGTGCGTTTATAATACTTCTTTTGCTTTTAACACAGAGTTATATTAAAAGAGTTTTCTGTCTCCTAAAAATTCCAGTTGCCTATAGGCAACTAGAAAAAACAGTTAACATTACAAAAAATATCTGTTTTAGTATAGATAGTTTACTGTTTAGGGCCCAATTTCACAGTATACGTCTCTTTGTCTTTTCCTATCTGTAATGTTACTATCATATAAGTGACAATGGCTGTGTCCACGGACCTTTAGCAAAATCAATCTTATATGAATGCCCCAGTGACTTCTTTAGACTTGTTATTTGCAATAGGAGAAAAACTATTTCCAGGTCATTTCTGATTATTTGGTATTGCATACATGACTATTATTTATTAAACAGACATCACCTTAACTACAGGAAAACAAATTGTATTACTTATACAGTATGTTTCTTGTATATATTAAACAGTTATTGTAGAATCATTTTAATAAGTCACCTTTGAAGTTATAGGGCCATAAGACATTCACATGTATCGTTATATAAAGCCTGGGAGGCATAGCCTCTTAGTGGTATGAGTAGTGTTTACTTTAACATAATACGTTTTTGTAGACTACAGGGTTTTTCCATTTTTGGGATGTTCTAAAAAACTAGTTATAACTTCACTGCAAAGCAACAAATTGCTTCATAATTTCGGTTTTTCTTGGTGCTTCTGATTTCTCACTATTAATTCCCCTAACAATTTAGAAAGGCAATTGGTCTTAGATGCAATACCATATCTTATCACCAGGTCCGTTAACCATGGGCAAGTATTAGTCTAAAGCTTGGCAGTAAAAGATGATGCAAAAATGCCTGCATTGCATACCCATAGCCGTCTTCATATAAACCATAAGAATTTAGGTGTGAACTTGTTTCCTACAGGTTTAACTTTGCATTTCTGAAAAACACTAATGCTTGCTAATCGAGCTGTACAAGCTCTATGAGTTTCAACTATGGTAAGTAATGGGGTTGGAATGGGAGATTAAGCTAATGTATGGATTTACAGAATAGGGGGTGGACTTTCCTTTTAAACAGCCATGTCCACCATCCAAACTCAATTTTAGATTTAAATTAATTAGCTCCCCCCAAAAAGAAAAAAATATTGTCTTTGAAGAGTTGGGAAATAAAAGATATAAACACGATCTATAGAGCTCTGCCAACAATACTACTGTTTTCGAAATGAAAGCATAGGAATGCTACCTGTCTCAACTTGCAACACATATATATCTGGCTTCACATGCAGTAGTGTGTTTGTAACAGTTTTGCCCCATAGAACACGACATGTTCTCTACCACTATGAGCATGCTAAGGCCCATACAAGTGAATGAGATTTCGTAAACAGAAAACAATATCTAAAAATATGTTAAGATTTTCTAAAAACTAATACAGAGAAGCTTTGTTGTCAAAGAATTCAGAAGAGAATCTTGCACAATTTATTATCCACCCACTACTATTGGGTGTAGCCGACAAGCTATTTCATATATTGCAAATATAATCCATTTAATTAAAGGGGTAACTAAAGTCACCAGACATATTTTGAGCACATTCACAAATAGAACAATTTGTCTCACCCTCTCCCTTTACTGTGGCTGCTGGTGGATTTATGGAATAAATCCCTAGGAACAGAAGCAATATATTTATGCTATCATTGTTTTCTTTTGGAGAAAAGACGTATTGGTAGAAAAAAATTGCACATGTCATTGCCCTAAGGATACCAACTGTAATTTTGTTTAGGCTGTTTAGTAAGTTTAATTAATCTATTTTACCTCTGAAAACTTATCTATGGCCTTTAATGTGTGCATTATGTCAATGAAACTGCTTATTAAATTATTTTCTGTCTCACTCTTTGAAAATAATGTTTAAAACAACCACAGAAAATGGGTTCCAGTAAAATGTCCCAAGCATTAACTATGGAAATGTGCATTTCTATAAACTTGGTGCCTGTGCAACCTGTGTGGAACTCTACACAGGTAGGATTACTCTGCAGACTGCTGTATGGATAAATATATAAATGAAAGACATGCAAGAAATCTATCTGCAGAGCAATGCTTTCAAGGCTATTGCATAGTTTAACAACCGTACACAGTGTGTCCACTAAGATGGATGATCAAACGTCAACAAACAGCTGTTTCGGCTGATAAATCGACTGTGTGTATAACTTCCTTCCGTTGGCGATCAACGAATGACCGCCTACCGAATGCATAGACAAGGCCGCGGAAGAAACAGGACCGGATGACAACTGACAGCTCCTACTCTTCAACTTTCTGAACAGGCACTGCAGGAGAACCATACGAGCAGAGATGTAGGTTGAGGATTTTTATAACACTACACAGTAGGGCCAGTAGTGAATAAAATTTTAGTTTTGGGGTGGACTGCCCTTTAAAATTATTTTTTTTTGCAGAGCTAGTCCGAAGCTTGTGAAGTTTTACCATTCATCCAGGACAGGTATATCTGTTGTGTTCAGATAGATCAAACTGAACTAAAGTTTAGTTTCTTGAAGAGCATTTTGCTAGTCATCCGACTGGCATTGTAATTCAGAATGACTTGGCATTTGAAATGACTGTATGGCAATTTACGTACCCTGGAAATTCCCATTTAACATAGAGACAGTCAGGTGTTAGGGACCTTCTGTATCAAGGTGTGGAAGCATTGAGGCTAAGGGGTGTTATTGAACCTGCCCAGGGTAAGGTTTCAAACAGCATTGTACATGGCAGACATTTGGTGTCAAAACCCCCCACCTCTATTCAGGCTTTTTTATTTTCACATAGAAATGGCCTTTTGGATACCTCTTTTGAACCAGTCATGTCCCTGCCAATGATTGTTACATTATATCTTCTAAGGACTGTCCTTTTTCCTGAACCAAGGAACTTGCTCTTCACGTGCTGGGCCATACGTTTGTGGCAGTTTGCTGTTTGGTCTCCCCAACATACAAATACAGAGCCTCTCACTTCGCCCTGCACATATAATTTTCTTTGTGTTTCGGTACTGGGTCTTTTGGATGTTCAAATTGTTGTCCTCTTTTGATCAACTGAATACATCAGAGGAAATCTGGAATCAATAACCTAAATTAGATTAGCAGTGCATTGCTTCACATACCTCTTTGCCTCATCAAATATTTTTAATTAGTAAATCTCTCTTCTTTTAGAGTCTACAACATGTGCAATGTCCCAAATCAACAGACTAATTTTTGCAAATGGCAAAACTTTGAAAAAAAAAACCATTATAAGTGTTTCTGTTTTTTTTCCTAACCCAGTTCTTCACACCAATGAACTAATCGTTTACAATCATGCTGTCATTTATTTTATGTATTCTTAAATCGATTTTATTCATGCCCTTTAAATAGCTCCCCTTCTACAAATATATACTGTAGCTAAATGTAGTCTGAAGCATGTCTTGCTTAAAATCTGTACTGTCTGCTGGTATCTGAATAAGTTAAGGGATATATCCACCAGCAAAACTATAATTTAAAACCGACTAATGGCCCCACTGTGTACTTTAAAATTACCATTACCTACATCCCAGCTCCTTATGGTTCTTTCTGCAGTGTCCAGGAAACCAAGGAGTAGTAGCTGTCTTCCTGGGAAGGTTTCTCGCCTCTGATGTGTCTCTCAGTTGTTTTCAGGCATGCACTGGGGAGCCCTTTCCCCCCTCCCTCCCACCATCCAGATCATCCTCTGGGATGCAGATCGAGGGTGGAGGATAGTGTCAATCCTTTTAGATGATGTAGCTCCCCCCTGCCCAGACCCCAAACGCCAAGATTAATTTTAAAAAAAATCAATCTGAATCATCCTTACTGCCTTGTTCCCGTGGCATCTCCATTGTCCTACACGCCGCGTCTGTCTTGGCTGCTCTCAGTCAACACAGGCGTGGGTGCTGATCCGGCCCGTTTGCAACTTCTGCAAACAGGGAGCTGCGAGGAGCCGTGGGAGCATGTAAGTATGCTTTGGATTTGATTTTTAAAGAAAAATACTTGTTTAGGTCAGGGCAGGGGGAGCTACATTACTATATAAAAGTTTTGATTTTGGGGTGGACATGCCCTTAAAAGACACAGTAACTAATAAAGAGACCCTAAATATGAAAAAGAAAAGTTTATGGTGTACCCTTGATGAATTATATTTTAACATCCTATTTAATGATCAATATCTTTGGTTGTTGAGTGATAAGCAGTGTTTTACACAACATGTTTTTATTCATTGCCATCCCCTTATTTCCTTATTTATTCTCTCTGTCCTTGTCAATTCTCCCCCCCCTCCCTTTTGCCATTCTTGCATCCACTTTTTTCTCTCAGTTCCTTTCTGAATTCTTTTACTTTGACATTTTTCTATTGTCAACTTTGTTTATTTGGATTACTCTCCTCATTTCCCTCAATCTATTCTCTTCACATTTCACAAACCCTTGAGTTTTTCAACATACGAATTCACTAGCGACTACATTTTTCTGTGATCCCCATACTCATTTACCCTGTCTTTTTAAATGCTTTTTTTCTTTGAAACAATATATAAACTAAAAACTCCTGCCTTATTAGAAAACAAGGGGAAACGTAAGGAGGTAAAACTGATGGTCGTTTTTATCCGCCAATCAAATTCCTGGCACTCTAAAGGTCAAAACACCGTGAATCTACTGGTCACACTACGTTCTATTTGTCTAAAGATAAAAATAATGCGGATATCCACTGTCATCATAAACTATAAAGTCCATCCTTCTTTTTTGAAATAGGTTTCTTCCTCTGGCAGGTACACACACACACAGTATTCCACAAAGATACTGGTAAATATGCATCCCATAACGCACTGGAACCATTCATTAATTTATACAAAAGCAGCAAATGTTTATACATACTATTGTCTATTCATTCGCTGCAGTTTGAGGTTACAGTAACATACATGTATGTCGAGACATTTGATGCATTGAGCTAACTACCTCCCGGGTCTCTCTCTTACCGACTGAACTACGAACTTGCCCTAATGTCTGTGGGACAGTGGAGTCTCGGCTGCTCTCTGAAGAACGAGATACTTTTTTTTTTTAAAAAAGAAGGAATAGGTAAGGGGCAGTTCATGTCAAAATAAACTTTTTTTTAGGGGTGCAGTGGTGCTTTTGGTGGCTTTTCATTGTGTTTGGGAGAAGGAGATAATGCTCCTATTGTACTGGAAAGGAAGGCAGGGTTGCATCTGATTGCTCATTGTGCCGGTGTGGGGGAACTGGTTTTGGTAATGGGTATGAGGTTTCCTAATGTAGTGTAGGGTCTGTCAGGGCAGTGGTAATCTGACTTGTACTAGGGTGAATAGGGGGCTTCTCATTGTACTGGTGGGAAGGTGGGGAGTGCTTCTTTTTTTACAGGGGAGAACATGGCTGTCTCAGTTTTACTGTGTGGAGTTGAAATTTTTTTTATTTGGGGGGGAATAGAAACTGTGAAAAGGAGATAGTGCCTTTTATACTGGAGAGGTCGGGGGTTAGGGTGTTGGTGGGTGCCCGTAATTTACCTAGGTTTATATTGTATTGTTATATTAATATAGAGTCATGACATTAGAAATTAAAGTCCTCTGATATATGTTTATTTGTCATCACACACATTACTGGGCACACAAAATATCACATTCACAGGTACAGGATTTAACTTTTTGGTCCTTTTTTAAAACACTACAACCCAGCAATCTGTCTGCACTCAACATAGTTGTATGGATTCCTATCATCTGGCATCTTGGTATAAGATTCCAAGACATAAGAGCTGCTGATATATCTAACTATATATAATATATATATATATATATATATAATTATATACCCATCCAAAAGCAAAGTAAGCGGATGATGACCGCAATTTCCAATTGAGTAATGCTCATACCAAAACACCTTGCCTGCCGTGTTACTTTACTTGTCTGACGCATTTTCAGGTTTTGCAGAGGTTATTAGTGGTGCACACTACTATAACAAGAATTCTCTGAGTGCTGGGGGTTAAGATAATATCCAACCAAAAATACTTTTCAGGTTTTTATGGGGAACTGTGGTCCCAAAATGACTTTAGGTAAATTGATAGAAATTGCTCTCCTGAGAATTTTTCCAATTTATTTCCATTGTTTATTTTGCAAGTAGGTTTGAAGATATTTAAATTTGTGTGTGTGATATGGCAGCAGCATCACAGGATCTTCACACAGCAAAGGAGGGGAGGGACTTCCTATCTCCCTCACACACTTAAGTCTGTCACATGTCAGCCTCCCACCCCTTAACTTTCTGATCATCAATTTCTTTATATGTTGGGCTGTGGAGCACGTGACAGGTGGTTGATGGCTCTTTTAAACATAGGAAACTGGCCTTTCATTTAAACTCAACTTGTATGGAGACCACAGTTTTCCCTTTAAGATGTATTCTTTCATTTTTGTTAGACAACATTTTGAAGTTAGTATTTCACAAAATGTGCACCTTTGCATTTGTCCATCAAACTACAATATCATTAACTTAAAACTACAACAAAGTGCTTCCAGTGTGATTCATTCATCTGGCCTCTAGTTACAGCTATTTATCTGTCATGTCCATGTAGTTATTATTGCAGGAAGGCCAAACTCTCTTATTGCAATTTACTAGTCTTTATGCTGACTATATGAAAGAACAGGTAAATCTGTGGTCACAATGGAGTTACCACATTGCAGCCCAATGGCATCAGCTATAAACATTCCAAACGGATCAACATTCCTCTATATAAATGGCCAGATTATTTTAAAGGACAATACAAATTACGTATTATTCTACTTTTTATGCACTTTATTATAAAGCAGTCTGGAATATGTTTTGTCAAGGAGCAGCTGTGTGAACATTACTTGCAACTCGTTTTGAAGCAGAACAGCAATCATGACAGAGGTATGAGTATCCCCTTTAACTGCACAATAGGATCAAAGGTAATTGCTGATTGGTTGCTATGGGTTTTTGTAATAGTGTTATTGGTGTTTACATTTAGGAATTGCCCCTTGTGTCAAAAGTGTAAAACTTCACTTTGATTTTGTTGTTAGTAAGGATATATTTATGAAAATACACATAAAAATGCACATTTTTGACATTGGAAATAAATATTTTGACTACTAGAGAAACTGATTTCTTTTCTAATAATGCATGTGAATGTGTCTTCCCCCCCCCCCCCCGGGGGGGCTTAAATGTGAACCAGATCCATTCATAGGGACCATCATACATTGGCTTTCAATGTAACTAGACCAATACAAGTATGTAACTTGTTGTTAAACGTTTCAGTAGACCATATCTTCATACAGACTATTCTTTTCTATGACTATAAATATATATTCTATACACGACTAAAAATAAAGTCTATAGGAAACAAAAATGATGCACCTCCTTGGGACTTCTGAAAAAGTAACAGTATTATCAAACAATCAATGCTCAACGTGTTTTCATGTCCTTGGATAGGCTTGTCATCAGGATCCTATCCAGGCTGAAACGCGTTGATTATGATTGTTTGTAATAAATACTTACTATACTATTCGTAAGTTCCAAGGATGCATCATTTTTGTTTCCTATAGACTCTTAATTGGTTTGCACACCCAGGCCATTGAACATCGCTAATCGAAGTGCAGGCAACTACTGATGTCTATACAGAATAATTTATGAATCCTCATTAATGAAAAGTCTGGCTTTGCTGGCCATAAACTTATTATATATTAGATAGATATATAGTGGTGGGTTTTTACCTCCTGTCATGCCTGTTTCTACCCTTCATTTGTGAAATGATTGGGCCAGGTGATTGTACCAACTTGCTCGAGTACTTTTCTAGTTTATGGCCAGCTATCTATTAAAAGGATTTAAGCAAATCAACTTCAATTTCCAATCTGTTTTTTTTTATTAAATAAAACCATTCAAGCATGTATAGATGTTTTCATTACTGTTCCTACAGTTTGGCATTTTCTTTCTAACCTAGTTAATATGGATTTTTTTTTTTTTCTACAAGGCATTCATTACTGCTGCTCACATCTGTCCCAGAAATACCATTTCCTGTCCTTTTCATTAAGATCAGCAACCTGGAGCTTCCGATTATCGACGCACTCTTCCCATGGCCTCGTCACCTCTGATCCTCCCCCACAAAGCCCAACTCTTATTGTAATCATCTGTTCTTCCCTGCTGCAGACTATTGTCAGAGGTTTCCTTATCCCTATTCCCTAATCTAACTCTGTTTGTTTTTTCTTATTTTTCCTAACCCCCAACTTTTCAACTGGAGCATCAGCCCATGTCCAGGGCCAGCTGCTCTGTCACAGAACCCTATGATCCTGTGTTTTTTATGTGAAAGGTTTAAAGAGCTGCACCCACAAGCACAACCCATAAGCAACTAATATTAATGTTGTTAAGTGATTGTTCCTTTCGTGCAACATTAGTTGACCCACAGAGATAGCAGTGGTATCAGTTAAACAGCTGGCAAATTAACTCCATACAACGTTACAAAATTGTATATTTTAATATAGAGTTGTAACACATTCTTCAGATAACTTATATTTTTTTTTCATTTTAATAATCCAAGGGAATTTAAAATGTATTATTAAAAATGTATTTTTTTAATTCTCCCAATATAAGAGTGGGCCCCCTTATAACACAGAAAATACAATAAATGTTTGTAAAGATTATTCCCTTAAAACTAAGTTTGCTGCATAAGTAAAACACAAAAATGACCCATATCAAGTTTTATGTCTGCTCAAAGTAAAGTCCTGAAACTGTTCTTTTTTGCGATCGATTCGAAATGAATGGCCCAACAGGAAATTAAGAAGGAAAGAAACAGTCCCGAAAAGCATTAGTTAGACATTAGATTAAACGAATGAACATCTTATCTATCTAATGTCTAACTAGTGTATGGAAGTGGTCTAAATATCACTTTCCATAAAAAAGTGATGCAAGAGCCCTCTTTCAGTACTTTTTTAAAGCTGGGTATACACATGCCAGATGCAGCAGCCCTCAAATGAAACTTTAATAATACATCAATCAATCCCCCCAAAACCCTAAACTTGTAATAATTTGCAATCCGAAATATATAAGTCTAAACCTGAAACCTTGCACAATGTCCTGTTTTTCCCTGTTTCTGCTTACTGGTAATTGTCAGTTAGCAACTGTCAGTATGGGTCTGATAGTAACATCACAGTACAATGACTGATGCTAATCTCCTTGCTGCTGCCTTCTGAGCATGCTCAGTACGATCACTCAGTTTCCATGAGGCATCGAGAAGCGAGAGCATGCATCACAGTAATGAATTCAAAGGACAAATTAGGATTTATCAACATATTTTAAAGAATCCATTCTTCTAAAAATATATTATGAGGGTGAATCTCCTTTAAGTAGACCACAGACAGAATCTAGCCACCACCATAGTCCAAACTGATTTCCCTATAATGAGTATAGGAAGATTTTCGGGGCTGCCTCACACCTTAGGACACTTTTACTATAGAACAGGGAGCTGACAGCGACCAAGAAATTTTCTGTCGTACTGACTGTTCCCTTTGGCAGACAGTAAATGTTCGTCGGCCTTGCCCATTGTTTTTATGTTCCACAGTTAACCAATTACTTTTTGACACTTCCTCTTTAGGAACAAACAACATTTTTTTGGCCAACTCAGGTTACCCCTCATATTCGGTTTTATAAGCACATAGTGCAACATAAAATACACAAAGTCTTAGAAGAAAATTTAAATCCAAGTGGATTGCAAGAAAATTACACATGCACGCTTAAGTAATTATTATTTCTTTATATATTTTATTGGCTTGTTTGCTTACCTGTAACATTCAAATGTACGTGATGTGTAAATTAGTGGCCATATTTATACATGCTCGGTATCACTAATTTGCAATACCGGTGTGTTCCAGTAATGTAACAACAGAACGTTTGTTAATCAACATATTTCGGTCATAGAATACCATCGGTAGTAAACTATTGCAATAGTATTCTATGGGGACGTAATCTACGATCACGTTCTCGTTGATTTATGATCGTTATCGGTAATTTACAATCATTTTTTGTAATGGACGATAACGGCCTTAAAATTAGTGATCATTAAACGAGATCATAATTACAATCGATTTAACGACTTTAATGCACGTACTTCTAAAAAGCAATATTGCCCTTTATAAATACGGTCCACTGTATAATAAAAAATGTCATAGGTAGATAAAACCTTACGGTACTGTTTACCGATTCAGCTCATTAATTTTGGATTGTATCGGCTCATTATCCTTTTCTAAAATGCTTCATCTGGTTTAATGCATGTCTTCTATGATCTGTTTGGTTCCACAGATTACTTTGTATTTTCTGTAATCTTGTCATGCATTTTTGTTGCAGATTTGCTTTCACGTTCTTAACTCAAATTAATTTACCTTCAAACAAAAAAAATACATTATTTTCAAATATGTCCTAATAAGGTATATATGTATTATACTTGTTTAAAAGTTTGTTTTAAACAAAAAAACTGAGGGTCGCACTCCAAATGGTTAATTCCAATTTATTGTGACCCACACATCACACGTAACACAATGTTTCGGGGGAATACCCCCTTCTTCAGGTGTTTCTGTAATATTGCTGGTTCCTAAGGGAAGCACCCACACGTTGGAAAGAGTGCCTGTTTCTAATTACTTGCCACCACATCTAAATACCCTCCTAATCCTAAACAAAAAGGATTTGAAACATAATTAGCTCATCTTACAAAGTGATCATAATCCAAGACAGATGTCAGGCTCCTGCTTATTCAAAATGGGTGATACCTTTTGTTGCGTTGTCAACTGGCAGTATCTCAGCATTGCCGCTAGGAAAATGCTGCATGCAACATTTTCCTAGTAGCAAAAACATATGGAACCGCTAGAAAAAGTTGTTCATTATTTCTTGTTCATTATTATGTGACCACTTTGATCTGTCCCCTCACTACACATTGTATAGGGACTTAAAGGTTTTTAATCTAATCTATCTAATTTTTCAAAAATTAATACCTTTCAATACAGCAAGATCCCACTACTTCAAAACTTTTTGAATTTTAATCTGAGTTCTGTAGATGTAACCTGAGAAATCATCATTTAATCACAGCATTACAGGGAAAGATTGTGTATCTGGTCGATCCGCTGAAATGTTGGTTCACGTCATTCAAATTTTAGATCACACAGAAAACTCTGCAATGGAACATATCTAATATGTAAAGGCTTGTAAGCAGGGGAAAACCACCAGGGGAGCAGGTGGAGCAACCATAGGGGGGCCCAGGGAACCCATCTTCTTATTTTTCCTATAACAAATATAGCTTCCTCCCACTGTGGATAAAGCACAGATAGGGGTCTCATAGTTTTCTGGGCACCCCAGTGATTACTAGTTACGGCACGTCTTGTAAGCAACAAAATAAAAACAAATACTGTTTGCATTAGTCTACTGCTGTAATGATTCAGAAGATATGAATGAATATTCCTGCCATCCATTCTTTATTTAAGCAGTGACAATTCCCCTTTGGCTCACAGCAATAACATTAAGACCGAGGCACACTGCAGCACATCCTAGCACACACAGAACGTGCATGACAGCACACCTAGTGTGGCCATAAACAATTGCCAACACTAGATGGCGCTTTTTATTTCATGATTGGATGCACATTTAAAAGGTCAGTATGGCTTGCCCTTATAAAGTACTTTCTTCTCAATGAACTCAAAGCGCATAGCAAGTCTCAGATTATATTTTGCCATAGATGATGGAAGCTATATTTCAATGAATGCCAGATAAATAGATGACTCTCAGTCTGGATTAACATTTCAGTGCCTGCAGCATTAAAAAAAAATTATCCAACGAATTTTGAAGATTTGCCCTCAATCGGTTTATTTTACAGTAGGAAAACCCCGAAGTAAATCAGGTATTTTATACATTGTTTTTTTTTTCAGTCACACAAGTGTCTTCTAACACATAAAGAATTTTAAAACTTTTCTAGAGATTTTACTGGAATTATGGGTCAAATATGTAATGAGAAAATTAAAATGTTGCAAATGTTTATGGAGTTGTAAATTTTTTTTAAAGATTTTTTTTTAGTTATGTAAGGTTACGCATAAAAATCTGACTGATTCTAAAAGCTCTGCACTCCCGAGTACAATGATACCAGATATATGTAGGGACCCCACTTTCGTATACAGGAGACCACCCCAAGGAGAACTGCACTTTCTGAACTTTCGTATGGCAGGAGAACTGCACTTCAAGTATATTACACCCAAACTGAAATGTAAACCACTTCTGACAGTTAACATAGAAATATCTACAAATTAACTAAAATTCCCCACAAGGAGATATTTTAGAAACTACATACCCGCAGAATTATGAGTGATGTAAGTTTTGATCAAAATGCAGATACCCGTGCGCAGTTCTCAACCAATTGTAAGTTATCTCACATTTCCTTTTTACTTAACTGTAAAATCACGACAAAATCAAATGCGAATTTCAGCTAAAAACTGTAAAGGGAAATTTCAAAAGTATCTCAATATGAAAGCCTAACCCCTCCTGTATAAAAACAGGATGCTACATTTACAGGTGTATCCAGAGATGTGGCTACCAAGTAACCAAAGGGCACCAATTCAAATGGCAGTGAGACAGTAAAAAAAAACAAATTAGCCATCTCTGTATGTTGAACATCTGCAAAACAATCTGTAAAAATATTTACAAATATCAATCTCCCAAATGTCCTGAATCAAACGGTATGTCCATATGCATGGTTTACACATGCGTACATGGAATCGACTGAAACAGTGATCCAATGCACAGTGGCGAAATTACAGAAACTGTTCAGATTTGTAAGACTAAACACCCCCTGTATATTCGATACCACCGCCAAAACTATATATTTATTTATATTGGAATCTAGATTTTTCAACTACACAATTTCTTTTGATTGTACCACCAATGGTGTGGGCGTAGTTCTGCATAGAATTTCGCACTTTTAACAGACTTTTTTCTCAGAAATGTACAAAATTATATTTCAAGTTAAAATCACGGCGAAAAAAAACAAGTAATAATCTCCCAAATGCCCTGATCACACAGTATGCCAATATGCATAGTTACACACACGGACATAGAACCACAGTCACAAAGTGACAGTGGTCCGATAGAAGAAAACTTTCCAGATTTTTCAATCTTAAAACTGAAAACCTACCCCCAAAACTATATATACTCGAGTTACATACCTCAAGCTAAGCAGAGGTAGATCTTTGTAATTTGCACTTTTAGCAGGGTGGTTGCATTCACAAGAGGGCGTGGCGGGGGCGTACGCCCACCCTGCCAGCGACCACCAACTGCACGACCCCTTCCCAGAAGCCCCCGCTGGGGTGGGTGCAGGTGCTCTTCCGCAGCTCGAACTGGGACCCCCTCTTCCCCCGCCCTTCAGGGCCCTTGCGGCCCTGAGATGGGCCTTTGGGGCTTAAGGGGTCCCGCAGCTCGAACCGGGATCCCCTTCCCCAACCTATCAGGGCCATTGCAGCACTTGAGAAGGGCCCTTTGGGGCTTAGGGGGCCCCTCCCTCCGACCCTTGCGACACTAAGAATGCCTTTGATTGGGGTCCCGCAGCTCGAACCGAGTCCTTGAAGCGGTGTCTTTTTCTTCCATCCGGTGACACAAACTTCGCTGAGGCCACCAACCACAGAGAAGTACCCCTGCGGCGCCGCCGGGGTACCCCTCCGGCGCCAGTAGCCTCACGAGGCCGATGTCACTGGAGTCTTGATCCAATGTCTTCTTTCTCCACAGCTAGCGACACCACACCGCTGAAGTGATCCCGCTGACACTCCAGCTTCAACGGAGCTGGTGTTGCTAGCCTCTTCTTTTCAGAAAGTCCTAATCCAATTCTGATTTTCAATGCTTGGTATCACATGGTTATACAGTACCCACGTATTCAGAAAATAGGAAATATTCAGTGAGCCCGCCTGGCAATGGCGACTTCAGCGGTGCTGGTGTCGCTTGCTGTTAAGAAGACGTCGGATCAAGAACTCCCGTTACATCGGCCTCATTGAGGCCCGGCGCCGGAGGTACCCCTGTGCTGAAGGTACTTCTCGGGTTTGGTGGCCTCAGCGGAGTTGGTGTCACTGGATGGAAGAAAGAAGCTGCTCTTTTAAGAGCCACTGGGGGTCCCAGTTCGAGCTGCGGGACCCCCCAACAAGGCCCTACTCAGTGCCGCAAGGGCCCTTACAAGGGCCAGGAAGGGGGGGTCCCGGAAGGGCTGTGGGACCCCTTAGCACCCAAAGATCTTCTCAGGGCCACAAGGGCACTTGTAGGTGCTGCAAGGGCCTGATAGGGCAGGGAAGAGGGGTCCCGGTTCGAGCTGCGAGACCCCTTAAGCCCCAAGGCTCTTGTCAGAGCCACCAAGGCCCTAATAGGCCGGGGGAGGGGGGTCCCCAGTTTCGAGCTGCTGGACCCCCCAAGCCCCAAAAGGCACTTGTCAGTGCCACCACTGGAGGGTTCATCCACCCCCCCAGTGGGCCCCTCTCCCCGCGAACATAAGGGCGCTGGGAAGGGGTCGTGTAGCAGGTGGTCGCGCCTCGGGGGTGAGGGCGTATGCCCACACCACAGGAGTGAGGGTGGGGTGTAAAACACCCTTCCTGCCCCGTGGCGGTGATGCGACCACCTGCATCGTGATCCTTTCCCAGCAGCCCTCCCAGCCCCCTGCTCCTACGTAGCCGGGTTTTAGCTCTCTTTCGCTGCGATACTGTACTTAGCGCATTGCACTAGTAGTACAGTATTGCTGCAAAGGGAGTTCAAATTACCACCGCGGTAATGCTTTTTGCGGCGGAAAATGTTATTTTTGCCGTGGCTGATGTGTGGCGGTAATTTTTGGTGGTATTAATGGCCCTTTATAAATATGCCTTAAGTCAATCTCCCACATGTCCTGAATTAACCTTATGCCATATGTGTGGGTGCACACAGAACTGGCCACCAACTAGCTCAAGGGCACATGCCACAAGTGAAATTTAGTGGTATTTTAGTGAAACAAATAGTCTCTGCCTGCTTGCTATAGCTCAGTAGTAAACTGCGATTGTAACAGTAACAGTTTTACTACTGCACTAGACCACCAGAGAGAAAGCCCAATGACGTCACGGGTTTCCCTTTGCACTGCACCTCTGCAAAAGTGTCTGGACCGGGGGAGGGTTACCCCTATACATTCCCGCAGTTACAGAGTGTTTTTGACCCAATCCCCCAATCTGTTTTGGACAAAACCGATGGGGGATCGAGAGCTAGGGGGGCACTTGAATAGTGCCCCCGATCGCCCCAAGCACTTCCATGTTTTATTTTTAAAGGGGAAGCCACAGACGTATATGTTATGTGTCAATGTGAGTCTTATGCAGCACAACGTATATACGTTCTGGCACCGAAGGGTTAAAGCAATTCTTATGTAGCGATTCTAAAAGCATAAGTGGCTGTCAAGTGTAAGTACTTGTGTCTCCTTTCTACCAACTGCCGCTCTGCTTAAAAAAGGAATCCGTTAAAGGGCATTGCCACACCATTAATAAAAATGTACATATAGCTGCAGTACAACCCCCCCCCAACACCCACTTTCGTTTTTACTTCCTCAAAGATGCACCTGAACATACGTACAAGACCTAGTCCCCGCCGCCGGCTGCTCTTTGTAGCTTCCTTGCTGGCGAGTCATGGTCACTAGCTGACAGTCGTGACAGGAAGCGCCTCATTGCAAATCGCAATGCAACAGCTGCAAGTGGGGGCACTCGGCAGCGGGGGCCAGGTCTTTTGTAAGTATGTTCAGGGCCATCTTTATTGGGAAGGTAAGTATAAAAAGTGGGGAATGGTGTGTGTGTGCTGTGGTAAATTTTCACATTATGGATGAATATCCCTTTTAAGGGCATTGCCTATATTACATAGGCGGCTTTGTTTCCAAATACCTTTGGAAAAAGCTAGTGGCCAATATAGCACCTCCAACCATATATTGTGGACAGTCAATAAAAAGGTTTAGTACAGTAAATATATTTGCATTTTCTATTCCTCATTGTGGTCCTATTGTTTTCACATTATTCCATAGAGGTCTCACATAAAGTTTATCAGTTATAACTCAAGACTGCTGCTCATTAGCTGTTGATTTACAACTCCAGCATGCTTTCGCTTATAAAACAAAAATAACAAGAGTCCAAGTAATCAGTGGGTATTGGCTGGCTCCAAATGAGGAGGACTGAAAGAAAGGCATGATAAGGTCTTGCAAAGTTGGCAAGTTGCAAATGATAACTTTTAGTTGTCACAAACACCATTTTAACTGTCACAGTGAATTGTTAAGTTGCCTTTAAAAAAATGTTAATAGTCTTATTATGTGTGATTTTGCCTATTTTACAAATAAATCAAACATTGTTTTTATAAAGACGACAAAAACATTCTTCGCCACAGTGAAGTCATGTGACACTCAAATGGTGAGATCATGATCCTTTATAAATGTGCTCCCTAGTGTTGGTAAAGCTTTAGGCTTTGATCACATTACAACAATGCTTAAAATGCTGAATAAAGTACATGTGGCGTTTTTGTGCATTTTCTTTAATGCGTTATCATGCATTTTTTGGTGATTGTGTACACATTGCACACAAAGGTTAATAAGCGTTATTATGTGATTTTCTCCACATCCTGGTCCGCAATGCGTAAAAAATGCATGCAGCTGTGCATTATCACAGCGCTATTCAATGCCTTTGAGTATCGCATACTATATATTGTGCTACAACGCTCAGATACAATCAGTGTAAACAAGCCCTAAGTCTTGCTTAGAGATTTTTTTACATGAGGAATTAAAAACATCTCACACATAACAAGAGCTTCTTTTTGCATCTAATTTCAACATAATTTTATACTACCCCAATTAAATTATCTGCAATTTATTCTTAGACCCTAGTAAAGACTATAGATCCAAGAACTTAAAATGGCATTATTAGATCCATGTGGGTGATGCATGTCTATGTAAATATAAAAAGGACTAGCAGCGCGGCTAATTCTGTCCTCAGTGTTACAAGTACAAACAGAAAGTAGGAGTACTATCTTCTACTCTGCATTATAGATTTTTATTTTACAAACCTTTTTTTACTTCAGTGTTCCTTTTTTTAATTTATGTAAATCAGGTGTGGGGAAAATTAATTAGCGGGACTCCACTATTGCAACTGATACAATGGACTCCTTCATTCATGTGTTTTTAATAGGTGTCCTCTAATTTTCACCAGCAAATCGTTCCCTTTACCTGAAAAAAGTTTTGGCCTGCAGAATAGGTTGACAATTCCCATAATGTATGGTACAGGCTGGATTCAAAGGACAGCACTATTGGAGAAAGAAAACTGAAAAACTCAAAAAATGTGGTCTAGAATTACGCAAACATAGATCAAAGTGCTAATCAATTAAAGGGAGCATAATCTGTTATGTAAATAACCTGAATATGCAGTTTTCCTACATACATTACTTTCATGATAATTTCATCCCTTCTTTAGAAAAAGCCAGTATTAAATATTTAAAGTTATGCTAGTTGTGGATGTCAATGCCATTTGCTCCACCTCAAGGCAGCATTTCAATTCTTACAAATTACTAGCTTTGGGAGCGAAAAGGTATTGGTGTAGATATACTCAATATGTTGACATTTATTAAATATACATGTGACATGGCTTTGTATATAACTTAGCTGCAAACTTGTTTGCATGTTACTACCAAGTTATCACTTTTATTATATGGTAAGATGAGTAGAGCTCATATGGTCTGGTGGCTGCTGCTTACCTGTACCTTGTCCTAGTGGCTTATTCACTCCAACGTGTCTTTGCTTCTAGTGTGATTCTTGTCATAACTTTTATGCTGTTCCTGCCTTCTGAATCCTATCGCTTGTAATGACTTTCTATTGTCTTCTCTAGTGCTCCTGTTTAGACGCTTTCTATTCATTTATTTTAAGCTAGGTACACACAGTAACGATTTCTGAAAGATGACAGACAGGATCTGCAAGATCCTGTCTGCATCTTTCAAAGATCTGCATACTACACACAGCCCGAGCGTTCTCCCTATAGGGAACGCTCGGGCGTTCCCTATAGGAGAACGTCGTGACTGTGTGTTTCCATCGGCCGCGCTAGGCTCCCTATAGGAGTCTAGCGCGGCCGTGGAAATTTTCGGCCTTTCCCGAACGAGCGTACGGCTGACCCGATCGTTCGCGCCGCGCGCTCGACGGGAAACGAACGTACACACACAACGGATCCGACGGATCGGGGCTTTATCGTACTGTGTGTACCCAGCTTTAGACCCACTTATTGATTTGTTGGCTCGATCTTGACAATACCTGTCTGATCCCTTGTTCTATTATTCTGTTTTTCCCCTTGATAACTTTGGATGTTTTGACTATCCCTATGAGTCCTAGCTGTTCCTCTGTGTTTCATCATTTTTCTTGGGTTTCTAGGCCTCAGTGTTAATACTTTGCAATTTGTCTGTTGAGATGATTCCTAGCACTCTACTCTGAAGAGAGAGAGTATTCATACTTAAAAATACTTGGAAATATTGGAGCATCACTGCACTGCAATTATTTTAAGCATCTCTAAGGCTGTTTCATATGGATCGACTCTAAATTACCAATGACAGACCCACCAACTGACAGTCCTGTCATTCATGAATTAATACTCTCATCTATTTTGTCCTAATAATCTTGTGGTCATTGAAAACCACAGTTTTGCCTGTGATTTGCAGCATTCCAGTTGACTATGACCAACAAATTTTTCCTTCAAATTTAATAGAGCATTGGTCGGATTGAAATTATAAGCAATATTTCAGCCTGATCTGGTTGATATATAACCCTGTGCAAAACAGTCCTGAGATATATTGAGATATATCTCTTTTATGTGCCTAGTTAGCATATCGTGTTGAGTTTCAGGCCCACAAATGTACTACAACTATCGTCAAATAAAACAGTGGTTGCAGCTACTGTCGTCGTGACCAACGGTGATTCATCCTTGCTGACTGCTCAGAAGTGGCCTGGATAAAGAGACTCATTGTGTTTCCCACAAGCTCTCACTCTTTCTGCCTTATTTAAAAAAAAAAAAGTCAGGGTTATAGCCTTTATGACCTATAACATCTTGTAACAATATTTCTCTTAAGACAGACAGAATAAAATTGACCAGGGACGATCAATCAGCTAGTATTTTCTTCTGATCCCCGGTCAATTTATTAATTATCGTACCGGGAATCCACAGGTACAAAATATCTGCCCATATGTACCAGGCCCTAGACGTAAAAAAAAAAATTAAAAGGCAAGTATTATATTTAGTAAACTGTTTTCTAGGATTAACAACCATCTTAATTTGGGCCCAATCTCCTTTACAGAGGAGATTGTACTTGTCTTTTATATTTAAACAAAGAAGCCCATAGAATTATTAAGTGTGCTCCTGTTTGAAATGAAGATTTGAAAATAATATTTAAACAATAAAAGTCAGACAACGCATCATGCCAGTGGTAATAGTTTTTTTCCAATTCATAAACTGAATTTAAAAAAAAGGAAGTAGCATATTCCCCGATATATGAATTAGGTCAAAGCAGCTTATGGCCATACAGTAACAATATTAAAGGGCATGTCCACCCCAAAACTAATTGAAGCCCTTACTGGCCACACTGTATAGAGCTAAAATCCTTACCTTACATCTCTGCTCCAAATGGTTCTCTGCAGTGTCTTGTAAATTCAGGAAACTGAAGCGTAGGAGTCTTTCTGTGCAAAGTAGGAATAAGAATATCTGTTTCTCTGTGCTCTCTTTTGTGCAGATAAAACCCAATCCTGCAGTCTGTGTCTGAAGTCCCAATGTAGCACTGTCCTAAAGAACTCAATTTCAAAGCAACCCCCCCCCACCCCCCCCCCCCACACACACACTTTCTAACCCTACCAGCTAAAAGAAAATCTTACTGATTTCAAGCAGTGGTTATAATCAACCCGTGCTGCTTACCTTCCTATTGCAAAGCAGTTTTACTTACTATAACAAAAACACACTGGATGAATGCTATTGGTTGTAGGGGTACAGATCATCTCCATACACATACTCCAACCTCCAACTGTGCCTCAGTTTTTGGGAGGGGTGGAGACAGAGAGGAGATCTGAATCTAACTAACAGTGGAGCCGAACGGACATGAGGAGATCTAGTGATAGGGAGCCTGAGAGCAAAAGGGATTCATTTCTCTGGCAGTACTAAAAATATAGAAAAAGGATAAAGGCAAGTAATTTTTCAGTTTAGTGCCCCTTTTAACTCTGTGGACTGCTGTGAAGTCTGAAGCTGATTAACCCTTTGGTTGTTGGAGAGAGTGTTAGTAGTGGTTAACATTAGCTGCCATGACGGGTTGTTCATAGCAGTGAGAGTCAAGAGTGAATGCGCAGTGTCCCCAGGCCCTAAACATGGCATGGTGGCGGCAAATTACTGATACTTGGTCAGATTCACATGCCTAGAACTGGCATTTGTGACAGTATATTTCACAGTATAGCTAAACTAACGGTATATAGGACAGTATATCCATAGTACGGTATAATAATGTACATTGTCTGTATCTTACTAGTTAATTTAATTATGTCCAATTTACAAGTTCCCTATTGCTTTCCTTGTTTTTTATTTTTATTGCTTACTACTTATAGTTCAACCTATATGCTAATCCTTTTTAACATTTGCAAAATAGGATTTCCAAAAAAAAGGCTGCAACCCTTGAAAGTTTGTCTGTAAAAATGACAAGTTAATCCATAATTAAAAATGTATCGTACAGTACTCATCTTTTTAGATACGGAATATAGCCCAGTATAGCCATAGTACAGAATATAGCACAGTATAGCCTTAGTACAGAAACACATGAGCTTGGGAAAGGACTCTTTGTCCGAAACATGTAGCACACGTTTTCAGTGTTAAAAAAGCTCTTGAACTAAACACAAGCCGCAGTCCTTGTTCATTGTACGTACACTTAACTATTTATCATGGACGGTAAAAAAGCACAGTGTAGCCATGTACGATTTATAGCCAGTATAAGCTATAGTGCAGTATAGCACGTACAGACCCAGCATGGTATGTAGTACAGTATAGACATTGTACAATGCATATTAGCACAGTAAGCCACAGTACAGTGCATTGCACATATACGCCATAGTAACGGTATAAGTACAGTATATAGCACAGTATAGCTATAGTCGAGTCATTTTATGCAGAGTATAGGGCCACAGCACAGTAAGTAAGCATGACGGTAAGTAGTCAGTATATAGCTCAGTATAGCCATAGTACAGTGCAGAGCACAGTATAGTCATAGTACAGTGCATAGCACAGTAGTAAGCCATTGTAATTATATAGTACAGTATATAGCACAAGTATAGTCCATAGTACAGTGCATAGCACAGTATAGCCATAGTACGGTATGTAGTACAGTATAATAGCAAGTATAGCCATAGTATGGTACAGTGCATATTTAGTCATTCAGGGCCGATTTACACCTCGGGAGCCTGTTTCCACCCTAAACAGACCACACCCCAAACCACACCCCATTTCTTCTTTTTTGGGGGAATAAAATAGACTATAAAGGGGTTGGATTGGTGGGAGGAGATTGAAGCCGCCCCTCCAAACTCAGATGCCCTAGGCGCGCGCCTACTGTGCCTAATGGTAAATCCAGCCCTGAACACATTATAGACACAATATAGTGCAAAGCACAGTATAGCCTTAAGTACGGTATGTAGACAGTATAGTAATATATAGTGCATATTATAGCACTGTATGCCATAGTACGTGCATAGCACAGTATAGCCATAGTATGGTATGTAGTACAGTATATAGCACAAAATAGCCATAGTAACAGTGCATATTAGAGCACAGTATAGCCACAGTATAGTGAAAAGACCAGTATAGCCATAGTAGTATGTAGTACAGTATAGCAATATTACAGTGCATATGTAAAGCACAGTATAGCCATAGTACATGTGCACACTTTATAGCCATAGTACGGATGTAGTACAGTATAGCAATACTACTATGTATATTATAGCACATATAGCCATAGTACATGCATAGCACATTATAGCCATAAACAGTATGTAGTCAATATATAGCACAATACACAGCCATAGTACAGTGCACATTATAGCACAGTATGCCATAAGTACAGTATGTTGTACAATAATAGCACATATAGCCATAGTACGGGTTGTAGTACCATAATAGCACATATATACAGTTATTCAGCCATTTCAATATTTAATAATGGCTAAATAACTGTATGGCTTGAGAAAAGGGGATGTGCTACCCGAAAACGTCGCTTATATATGCAGTTGGCCGAATAAATATTGATGATGTCTATTGGGTGGCGGTGTATTCTCTTTTGTATATATGGGAGATGGACCTACATCTCCTTTGAACACCGGCACCCTTGCTTTGAGAACTATGAGAACGAAAAATCCGGAGTGCGGTGCAGACCATATCCCTTATATTATAAAAATGAATTTAATATTTTACGGATGCATTGAGTTTTAGGAGCACCTAAATTAATTACAAAAATATTATATACAATTAATAAAGTATACTTACTTTACTGGACACCCCTAAGTTTGAATGGAAAACTCAAAATGATAGGTACTAGCCACACCCCCAGGATTTCTACAGGGTCTCGTGTAGACACTAAAAGGAGTGAATTTTACTAACATCACCCAATGAGAGGTTCGATCTTAACACGGTTAGCGAATCAAAAAATTCTCTTAGCATTGTACATGACAGGACGTCGTAGAAGGTCCTGTATTAAAGCCAATTATGTTGTTTGTAAAACATTGACAGTCTTAGCCAATTAGGAATTCTTCATGCTCTCACATTATTACTTCCCTCCCCTCCCCTTCATAGAAAGTAATGAGACAACCCATTTTCTGTTGATAGACCGGAAGTGGACATAAAGGAAACTTACTAACATATGCTGGGAGTTGTAGTTTTCAAACATGTGCATATTCAAACCCTTGGTAGGAACGCTAAGCATAGACTTCTAATGTCTGTAAGTCAGTAAAAGGCTTTATTCCAGGATGTATGAAAAATAAAATTTCCAGCATTCTGTGCAACCAGGAAATGCTGGGATTGTAGTTTTTAAACATTGAAAAGTTGTGAAGGTTCCATTCATCCAGGTCACTGTATATCTGTTGTATCAATTAGATCAATGGACTGAAATGTAGTTCTTGAAGACGTTTCGCTAGTCTGATTGAGAAAGCCATTCGAGACTAGGAACGTCTTCAGAACACATTTCAAAGTCCAGTTGATCTAATTGAATCCAACAGATATTGAAAAGTTCAACCTTGCTCTAATCATTACCTTTATTGCTCTTAATACATCATACCAATGGACATAAGTAGAAGAACTTGCTGCCAACAGAGAATGCCGGGAGTTGTAGTTTTCAACAGTGCATATGAAACCCTTTGGTAGGAACTAGCTAAAGCAGGTTTAATGTCTGTAATCAGTAAATGTCTGGCAGCAAGGGAATGCTCGGAGTTGTAGTTTTTAAACATGTGAAAAGCGGGCAGTCAAATAGAAATGGGAGAGTATGTGTGGTGTTTGATCATATTATGCAGTGGGATTGCCTGGGGACTTTCAACTTATCCCATTTGAGCCTCCCCCTAGATACTTGCTGAGAGTGGAAAGGGAAAGCAAGTTCAGAATGGATCCTGATACCTACCTGCTAAACGCCATGTAATAGCCTCTCTCTGGCCCACAGCTTAACGTTATATGCATAAGGGAGAGGCAGACAGATCCCGAATTACTTGCATGTTGTGCACTTTGTTTGTATCACTGAGAGCATGACCCCGAGCTTTATTAAAACAATTACCTAGCAAAGCACACACACAAAATTTCAATGCACCAATCGGGCACACTTTGCTAGTCTACACATATATATATATATCCCTTATTTATATAAAATATTTATATTTCATAGGAGATTTAGGAGCTACCAATGTGGTGGGGGTAATGATATTACATATAGGAAAGGTGTATATGTATGTGTGTACTATCTCACTATTTACATTTAAATGACCATCAGTAAATGTATATAAAGTATAGCCTGACTTATATTAGGTACAAACACAAAATATAAACTTACTTACAGAGCTGAGATCTCTATTTGAACATTGTATGGTCAAAATCGAGGTTAAAACCACACCCTGTGTCTGCTCCATGTAAAGGAAGTGTAATCCAAAAAAGTTTCTGTCTGCTACACAGTGATGTGATGTGTATTGTAATGGACATATACACCAAGCCTGCAGTGGGTATAGTGAGATAAAGACAAGACATCCTGCTCTCTATGGCTCGGAGGAAAGAAAGTGAAAGTAGATTGTGGTGTGGGGACTGATCTGTTTGGAGTGATACTGAAACAGACCCTGTGTATAACATCCTGTTACCACCTGTTGGGAGGAACAGATTATTGGACAACAATTTACCTTATTGGATACAAACTCTGAGGACACGAACACCAACTTACAAGGACACACAATATACAGGCCGGTCAATATTTAAAGTGGTGCACTATAGGCAGGGATTACTTCATTACTGCCCATGTTTATGGGGGAAACTGTTTTGTTATTAATCATTGCAATTCTACTGTTAAATGTTTAAAAACTCGTTTACTTGTTTAAAGAAAGTAAGTGCACTGTCTCCGTTGTGCCAGCCCACCAGAGTAACCCACTGTGTGCCATGCTAACCCATAATCATTCCATAAAGCAGTGATCTGGTACGTATTGGTGGCAGCAGTGCTGGTAAAACCATGTATTCTCACTGTTTTCTCTGTATATTTTGTTTTCTGTATTAAAGGGCATATTCATCCTCAATATTAATTTTTAATATTGCAGGGCATACCCCTCCCACCCCCAACAGCTATGTAGATGTGTAAAATATAATCCAAACTGTACTTACAGCCCCTCCAAGCGTTGTTCTGATCCGGCTCCCTGCTTGCCGGAAGTACAAGCAGAGGCGGACCGGCAGCCACGGCTGTGATTCGATAGAGGCGCCAATTACAGCCACGGCTGCAGCAATAGAGGACACAGTGGGAGCGAGGATCTGTAAGTACAGTTCGGATCTATTTTTACACTTCCTATCCAGTGGTTGTGGATGGGAGAGGATGCCCTGCAATATAAATAAAATGTTTTGCGCCACATGAAGGGCAGCCAAAGAGGGATCAGGGATTATCCTAATGGGTTGCCTGGATCCTGATACTGTCTGAGTAACAGTTTAAAACATCCTGTGATTCATATCCACTGTACCACACATATAATATAGCACAGTATAGCTATAATACGGTATATATTACAGTAATAGCACAGTATAGCCACAGTACAGTGAATATTATAGCATAGTATAGCCATAGTACAGTGCATATTACAGCATAGTACATCCACAGCACGGTTATAGTATATATAGGCATGTACTGTATATAGTATGTATAGCCATATATGGTGATATAGTACAGTATACCCATAGTACGGTTTATAGTAGGTATAGCCATAGTACGGTAAATAGTATGTATAGCCATAGTACAGTATATGTGTAGCCATATAGTACAGTTTAGTAGCCATAGTACGGTATATATGTATACAATAGTATGGTATATAGTATGTATAAGCCATACAGTATGGTATATATTATAGTACGGTATAAGTTTAATATAGCCATAGTACAGTATATAGTATGTATAGCCATAGTACGGTATATAGTATGTATAGCCATAGTACGGTATATAGTATGTATAACCATACAGTATGGTATATTATAAGTACGGTATATAGTACAATATAGCCATAGTAGTATAGGATAGGTATAGCATAGTATAGTATATATTAGTATAGCCATACAGTATGGTATTATTATATAGTACGGTATGTAGTACACTATAGCCATAGAACGGTATAATATGTATAGCCATAGTACGGTATATAGTACAATATAGCCATAGTAGCGGTATATGTATGTATAGCCATGTACGGTATATAGTATGTATAAGCCCATACAGTATGGTATATATTATATAGTACGGTATATAGTATGTATTAGGCCTAGTACGGTATAGGTATATATTATATATAAGTATATAGTAATACAATATAGCCACTATAAACGGTGTTTTGTATGTATAGCAATGTACGGTATATATTTATAGACATACAGTAAGTATATCATTATTAGTACGGTATATAGTATTTATAGCCATACAGGCTATATTGTACTATATACCGTACTATATAATATATACCATAATGTGTGGCTATACATACTATATACCCGTACTAAAATAATTATACCAGACTGTATGGCTTACATACTATATACCCGTACTATGGTATATGTTTACTATATACCTTACTATAATATATCCCAGACGTATGTCATAAATACTATATCCGACTATATAATATATCTATACTGTATGTCTATAAATATATATACCGCATACTAGCTTATACAACCAAAACACCGTATCTATATGAGCTATATTGTCTAATATATCATACGTAGCTATAATAACTATTACTACTGATATTACCATACTGTATGGCTCTATTTATCGCACTTAATCGTACTAGCTATCATACTTCCGTACTATTAAATATCCAACTGAAGCATAAACGTTTATAGAATATACCATACTTATTTCTAACGCTATATACGTACTATGGAGTAGCATACTATACCGTACTGGCTATATGTACATATACCTACATAGGCTTACATACTATTATACAGTTCTATGGCTAATAGTGTACTACATACCGTACTATTAATATATACCATACTGTATGGCTATACATCTATATACTATACTATGGCTATACTAATCTATATACCGGTAATGTACTAGGCTATATTGTACTATATACTACGTCTATTATATATACCATACGGTATGGCTATTACATACTATGATACCGTACTATGGCTATGACTACTATATACCGTACTATGGCTATACATACTAATAATACGTACTATGGCTATATTATACGAATATCTATTACCCGTACTATAATATATACCATACTGTATGCTATACATACTATATACATACTATTGTTTATACATATATACCGTACTATGGCTAAACTTACTATATGGCTACACATATACTGTACTATGGCTATACATACTATTCCGTACTATGGCTATACATACTATAAACCGTACTATGGGTAATACTGTACTATATACCATAATTGGCTATACATACTTATACAGTACTATTGCTATATATACTATATATCCGTGCTGTGGATGTACTATGCTGTAATATGCACTGTACTATGGCTATACTATGCTATATATTACATGTATGTGGCTATACTGTGCTTAATCTGTACTATATACCGTATTATAGCTATACGTGGCTATATTATATGTGTGGATACAGTGGATATAGAATCACAGTATGTTTTAAACTGTTACTCAGACAGTCATCAGGATCCAGGCAACCCATTAGGATAATCCCTGATCCCTCTTTGGCTGCCCTTCATGTGGCGCAAAACATTTTTATTATATTGCAGGGCATCCTCTCCCATCCCAAACACTGTATAGGAAGTGTAAAATAGAATCCGAACTGTACTTACAATCCTCGTCTCCACTGTGTCCTCTATTGCTGGCAGCCGTGGCTGTAATTGGCTGCCTCTCATCGAATCACAGCCGTGGCTGCCGGTCCGGCCCTCTGCTTGTACTTCCGGCAAGCAGGGAGCCGGATCAGAACAACGCTGGAGGGGCTGTAAGTACAGTTTGGATTATAATTTTACACATCTAACATAGCTGTTGGGGGTGGGAGGGGATGCCCTGCAATATATTAAAAATTAATATTGAGGATGAATATGCCCTTTAATACAGAAAACAAATACAGAGAAAACAGTGAGAATACATGGTTTTACCAGCACTGCTGCACCAATACGTACCAGATCACTGCTTTATGTGAATATTATGGTTAGCATGGCACACAGTGGGTTCCTGGTGGGCTGGCACAACGAGACAGTGCATTACTTTCTTTAACAAGATAACGATTTTTAATTACATTTAACAGTAAGATTGCAATGATTTAATAACAAAACAGTTTCCCCACATAACAGGGCAGTAATGAAGTAATCCCTGCCTATAGTGCACCACTTTAATATTGACCAGCCTGTATATTGTGGTCCTTGTAAGTTGGTGTTCTGTTCCTCAGAGTTTGTATCCAATTAGGTAAATTGTCTGTCCAATAATCTTCCTCCAACAGGTGGTAACAGGATGTTATACACAGGGTTTGTTTCAGTATCACTCCAAACAGATCAGTCCCACACCACAATCTACTTTCATTCTTTCCTCCGAGCCATAGAGAGCAGGGATGTCTTGTCTTTATCCCTCACTGATACCACCTGCAGGCTTGGTTGTATGTCCATTACAATACACATCACATCCTGTGTAGCAGACAGAACTTTTTTTTTGGATTACACTTCTTTACAATGGAGCAGACACAGGGTGTGGTTTAAACCTGATTTTGACCATACAAGTTCAAATAGAGATCTCAGCTCTGTAAGTAAGTTTATTATTTTGTGTTGTACCTAATATAAGTCAGTGCTATCCTTTATATACATTTCTGATGGTCATTTAAATGTAAATAGTGAGATAGTACCACCACATACATATACACCTTTCCTATATGTAATATCATATATCCCCCCCCCACATTGGTAGCTCCAAATCTCCTATGAAAATATAAATATTTTATATAATATAAGGGATATAATATATATGTGTAGACTAGCAAAGTGTGCCCGTGTGTGCATTGAAATTTTGTGTGTGTGCTTTGCTGGTAATTGTTTTAATTGAAAGCTCTGGGGTCTGCTCTCAGAGTGATAAAACAAAGTGCACAACATGCAGTACATTCGGGATCTGTCTGCCTCTCCCTTATGCATATAACTGTTAAGCTGTAGGGCAGAGAGGGCTACTTACATGCGTTTAGCAGGTAGGTATCAGGATCCATTCTGAACTTGCTTTCCCTTTCCCTCCTCACAAGTATCTAGGGGGAGGCTCAAATGGGATAAGTTGAAAGTCCCCAGGCAATCCCACTGCATAAATGATCAAACACACACATACCTCTCCATTTCTATTTACCTGCCAGCTTTTCACATTTAAAAACTACAACTCCGAGCATTCCCTTGCTGCACAAGACATTTTACTGACTTACAGACATTAAAAGCCCATGCTTTAGCGATTCCTTACCAAAGGGTTTCAATATGCACATGATTGAAAACTACAACTCCCGGCATTCTCTGTTGGCAAGCAAGTTCTCTACTTTAGTCCTTTGGCTAATGTATAAGTGCATTTAATGATTAGAGCAATAACTTATGTTGTTATTAGATAACTGGATTGAATGTAGTTAAGACTTCTAGTCTACGCTGCTTAATCAAGAAGTCTAAAAATAGTATTATCTTGAATAACAGATTCAATGACCTGGTGAGACTTCATTGTCACATGTTAAAAACTACAACTCCCAGCATTTCCTGGTTGCACAGAATGCGGAAATTTTATTTTTCATACATCCTGGAATAAAGCCCTTTTACTGACTTACAGACATTAGAGTCTATGCTTTCGCTTCCTACCCAGGGTTTGATATGCACATGTTTGAAAACTACAACTCCCAGCATTATGTTAGTAAGTTCTCCTTTATGTCCACTCCGGTCTATCAACAGAAAATGGATTGTCTCATTACTTTTCTATGGAGAGGGGAGGGAAGTAAATGTGGAGAGCTGAAGATTCCTAATGGCTAAGACTGTCACATGTTTTACAAACAGCACATAATTGGCTTTAATACAGGACCTTCCTACACCGTCCTGCATGTACAATGCTAAGAGAATTTTTTTGATTCGCAACAGATGTAAGATCAGAACCTCTCATTGGATTTAGTAAAATTCCACTTCCTTTTAGTGTCTACACGAGACCCTGTAGAAATCCTGGGGGTGTGGCTAGTACCATCATTTTGAGTTTTCCATTCAAACTTAGGGGTGTCCAGTAAAGTAAGTATACTTTACTAATTGTATATCACATTTTTGTAATTAATTTAGGTTGCTCCTAAAAACTCAACTGCAATCTCCTAAAAATAATAATTCATTTTTATATATAAGGATATGGTCTGCACCGCACTCCGGATTTTTCGTTCTCAATAGTTCTCAAAGCAAGGGTGCCGGTGTTCAAATGGAGATGTAGCTGTCCATCTCCCATATCACAAAGAGAAATACACCGCACTACCAATAGACATCATCAATATTTTATCGGGCCAACTGCTATATAAGCGACTTGTTTCGGGGTAGCAATCCCCTTTTCTCAAGCCATACAGTTTTAGCCTTATTAATTTGAAACTGGCTGAATAACTGTATATATGTGCTATTATGGTACTAACAACCGTACTATGGCTACTGTGATATATTGTACACATACTGTACTATGGGCTATACTTGTGCTATAATGTGCTGTACTATGGCTTGTATTGTGCTATATATTGTACTACATACTGTATTATGGCTATAATGTGCTATGCATTGTACTATGGGCTATATTGTGCTATAATATACATGTGTAGTATTGCTATACTGTCCTACATCCCGTACTATGGCTATAAAGTGCTATGCACTGTACTATGGTTATACTGTGCTTTCATATCACTGTACTATTGCTATACTGTACTACATACCAGACATGGCTATACTGTTCTTTTCACTATACTGTGGCACTGTGCTCTAATATGCACTGTACTATGGCTATTCTGTGCTATATACTGTACTACATACATAACATGCTATACGTGCTATGCACTGTACTATGGCTATACAGTGCTATATATGCACTATACTATCTATACGGTACTACATACCGTACTTAAGCTATACTTGCTTTGCACTATATTGTGTCTATACTGTGTTCAGGGCTGGATTTACCATTAGGCACAGTAGGCGCGCGCAGCTAGGCATCTGAGTTTGGAGGGGCGGCTTGTCAATCTCCTCCCCACCATCCAACCCCTTTAGTCATTTTATTCCCACCAAAAAGAAGAAATGGGTGGTGGTTTTTAGGGGTTGTGGGTCTGTTTAAGGTGGAACTACAGGCTCCGAGGTGGTAAATCCGTCCCTGATGCTATATTGCACTGTACCATACTATGGCTATACTGTGCTATTATACTGTACTACATACCGTACTATGGCTATACTGGTGCTAGCACTGTACTATGGCTATACTGTGCTATATACTGTACTAATAATTACAATGGCTATACTACTGTGCTATGCACTGTACTATGACTATACTGTGTCTGCACTGTAATATGGCTATACTGAGCTATACTGATCGACTATACTACGTCTATGCCTATACTGTGCTATGCTATACCTGCATAAATGACTCTACTATGCTATACTGTGCTATATACTGTACATATACCGTTACATGGCTATATGTGCAATGCACTGTACGTGGCTCTACTGTCTTAATATGCATTGTAACAATGTCTATCTATACTACATACCATGCTGTTGCTGTACTGTGCCTATATACTGCACTATAGCTATACTGTGCTTAAATCGTACTATGGCTACACTGTGCTTTTTACCGTCCATGAATAAATAGTTAGTGTAACGTACAATGACACAGGACTGCGGCTGTGTTTAGTTCAGAGCTTTTTTTAACACTGAAAACGGTGCTACATGTTTCGGAACAGGAGTCCTTTCTCAAGCTCATGCTGTTTCTGTACTAAGGCTATACTGTGCTATATTCTGTACTATGGCTATACTGGGCTAATATTCCGTATACTAAAAAGATGAGTACTGTACGCATACATTTTTATTATGGATTAACTGTGTCATTTTTACAGACAAACTTTCAGGGTTCAGCTTTTTTTTGGCAATCCTATTTTTGCAATTGTTACAAGGATTAGCATATAGGTGAACTATAGTAAGTAAGCAATAAAATAAAAACAAGGAAAGCAATAGGGAACTGTAAATTGGACATAATTAAATTAAATAGTAAGATACAGACAATGTACATTATTATACCGTACTATGGATATACTGTCCTATATACCGTAGTAATAGCTATACTGTGCAAGATATACTGTCACAAATGCCAGTTCACTAGGCATGTGATCTGACCAAGCTATCAGTATTTTGCCGCCACCATGCATGTTTAGGGCCTTGGGTGACACGCGCATTCACTCTTGACTCTCACTCTATGAACAACCCGTCTGGCAGCTATGGTAACAACTAACACCCCTCACTCTCTCCAACAACCAAAGGGTTAATCAGCTTCAGACATTCACAGCAGTCCACAGAGTTAAAAGGGGCACTAAACTGAAAAAATTACTTTCCTTATCCTTTTCTATATTTTTAGTACTGCCAGGAAATGAATCCCTTTTTGCTCTCATGCTCCCTATCACTAGATCTCCTCATGTCCTGTTCGGCTCACTGCTAGTTAGTATTCAGATCTCCTCTCTGTCCTCCACCCCCTCCCAAACTGAGGCACATTTGGAGTTGGAGCATGTGTAGTGAGATGATCTGTACCCCCTACACCAATGCATTCATCCATGTGTTTTGTGTTATAGTGAAGTAAAACTGCTTTCAATAGGAAGGTAAGCAGCACTGGAGTTATACCCACTGCTTGAATCAAGTAAGATTTCTTTAGTCTGTAGGTTGAAAGTGTGTGTGGTGGGGGGGGGGGTTGCTTTGAAATTGATTTCTTTAGGTACAGTGCTACATTGGGAATTCTTCAGTACACAGACTGAGGATGGTTTTATCTGCACAAAAAAAAGAGCACAGAGGAAACAGATATTCTTATTCCTACTTTGCCACAGAAAGACTCCTACGCTTCAGTTTCCTGGAATTTACACAGACACTGCAGAGGAACCATTTGGAGCAGAGATGTAAGGTAAGGATTTTTAGCTCTATACAGTGTGCCAGTAAGGCTTTCAATTATAGTTTTGGGGTGGACATGCCCTTTAATATATGTTACATGTAGGCACCATCAGATGCTTAGACCTAATTCATATTCGGGGAATATGCTACTTCCTTTTTTTAATTCAGTTTATGAATTGGAAAAACTATTACCACTGTGCATGATGCCTTGTCTTACTTTTATTGTTTAAATATTATTTTCAATCTTTCATTTCAAACAGGAGCACACTTAATAATTCTATGGGCTTTTTGTTTAAATATAAAAAGACAGGTACCATCTCCTCTGTTAAAGGAGATTGTGCCCAAAATTAAGATGCGTTGTTAATCCTGAAAACATTTTACTAAATATAATACTTGCCTTTTAATTTTTTTTTTTTACGTCTAGGGCCTGGGTACATATGGGCAGATATTTTGTACCTGATGGATTCCCGGTACGATAATTAAATAATTGACCGGGATCAGAAGAAAATTTTACAGCTGATTGATCGTCCCTGGTCAATTTTATTCTGTCTGTCTTAAGAGAAATAGTGTTACAGATTTTATAGGTCATAAAGGCTATAACCTGACTTGTTTTTTTTAAATAAGGCAGAAAAATGAGTGAGAGCTTGCTGGGAAACACAATGAGTCTCTTTATCCCAGGCCACTTCTAGCAGTCAGCAAAGGATGAATCACCGTTGGTTCCGACCGACAGTAGCTGCAACCAACTGTTTTATTTGACCGATAGTGTAGTACATTTGTGGCCTGAAACTCAACACAGTATGTACTAGGAGGGCCATAAAAGAGATATATCTCATATATCTCAGGGACTGTTTGCACAGGGTTATATATCAAACCAGATCGGCTGAAATATTGCTTATAATTTCAATCCGACCAATGCTCATTATTAATTTGAAGGAAAAATTTGTTGGTCATAGCAACTGGAATGACTGCAAATCACAGCAAAACTGTGGCTTTTCAATGACCACAAGATTATTAGGACAAAATATGGATGAAGTATTAATTCATGAATGACAGACTGTCAGTTGGTGGGTCTGTCATTGGTAATTTAGAGTCGATCCATATGAAACACCTTAGAGATGCGTTAAAATAATTGCGAGTGCAGTGATGCTCCAATATTTCCCAAGTATTTTTAAGTATGAATACTCTCTCTTCCTCAGAGTAGAGTAGCTAGGAATATCTCAACAGACACATTTGCAAAGTATTAACACTGAGGCCTAGAATCCCAAGAAAACTTGAAACAACAGAGGAACAGCTAAACTCATAGGGATAGTCAAAAACACGTCAAAGTTATCAGGGGGAAAACAGAATAATAGAACAGAGGATCAGACAGGTATTGTCAAGATCTGAGCCAACAAATCATATAAGTGGGTCTAAAGCTGGGTACCCACAGTAACGATAAGCCCCGATACCGTCGGATCCGTTGTGTGTGTACGTTCGTTTCCCGAATCGAGCGCGCTGCCGCGAACGATCGGGTCAGCCGTACGCTCGTTCGGGAAAGGCCGAAAATTTCCATCGGCCGCGCTAGACTCCATAGGGAGCTAGCGCGGCCGATGGAAACACACAGTTCCCGAGCTTCTCCCTATAGGAACGCCGTTCTAGAAGACGCTCGGAACTGGGTGTATGCAGATCTTGAAAAGATGGCAGACAGGATCTGCAGATCCTGTCTGTCATCTTTCAGAAATCGTTACTGTGTGTACCTAGCTTAAAATAAATGAATAGAAGCGTCTAAACAGGAGCTAGTTAGAAGACAATAGAACAGTCATTACAAGACATAGGATTCAGAAGGCAGGAACAAAGCAATAAAGTTATGACAAGAAATCACCCTAGAAGCAAAGACACGTTGTGAGTGAATAGCCACTAGGACAAGGTACAGGTAAGCAGCAGCCACCAGACACAATATGAGCTCTTCTCATCTTACCATATAATAAAAGTGCTAACTTGGCTAGTAACCATGCAACCAGTTTGCAGCTAAGTTATATACAAAGCCATGTCACATTATATTTAATAAATGTCACACTATTTGAGTTATATCTACACCAACCCTTTTCCTCCCCAAAGCTAGTAATTTAGTAAGAATTGAATGCTGGCCTTGAGGTGGAGCAAATGGCATTGACATCCACAACTAGCATTTAACTTTAAATATTTACTTTACTGGCTTTTTCTAAGAAGGGATGAAATTATCATGAAATAATGTAATGTAGAACTGCATATTCAGGTTATTTACATAAACAGATTATGCTTCCCCTTAAATTGATTAGCACTTTGATCTATGTTTTGCGTTAATTCTAGACCACATTTTTTGAGTTTTTCAGTTTTCTTCTCCAATAGTGCTGTCCTTTGAATCCAGCCTGTACCATACATTAGGGATATTGTCAACCTATTCTGCGGCCAAAACTTTTTTCAGGTAAGGGAAGATTTGCTGGTGAAAATTAGAGGACACCTATTAAAAACACATGAATGAAGGAGTCATTGTAATCAGTTGCACTATGTGGAGTCCCGCTAATTAATTTTCCCCACACCTGTATTTATCATAAATTAAAAAAGGAACACTGAGTAAAAAAGGTTTTTTAAAAATAAAATCTATAATCAGAGGTAGATAGTACTCCTACTTTCTGTTTTGACTTGTAACACTGAAGGACAGAAATTAGCCGCGCTGCTAGTCCTTTTATCTTTATCATAGACATGCATCACCCACAGGATCTAATATGCCATTTAAGTTCTTGGATCTATAGTCTTATTACTAGGGTCTAAGAATAAATTGCAGATAATTTAATTTGGGGTATAAATTATGTTAAATTAGATGCAAAAAGAAGCTCTTGTTATGTGTGAGAGGTTTTTAATTCCTCATGTAAAAAATCTCTAAGCAAGACTTAGGGCTTGTTTACACGGATTGTATCTGAGCGTTGTAGCCAATACATATAGTATGCGAACTCAAAGGCATTGAATAGCGCTGTGATAGAGCACAGCTGCATGCAATTTTTTACGCATTGCGGACCAGAGACTGTGGAGAAAATCACATAATAACGCTTATTACACCTTTGTGTGCAATGTGTACACAATCACCAAAAAAATGCATGATAACGCATAAAGAAAATGCACAAAAAACGCACATGTACTTTATCATATCATCTTTTAAGCATGTTGTAATGTGATCAAAGCCAAAGCCTTTACCAACACTAGGGAGCACATTTATAAAGGATCACTGATCTCACCATTTTAGTGTCACATGACTTCACTGTGGCAAGAATGTTTTTGTCGTCTTTATAAAAACGATTGTTTGATTTTTGTAAATAGGGCAAAAATCACACATAATAAGACTATTAACATTTTTAAAGGGCAACTTAACAATTCACTGTGACAGTTAAAATGTGTGTGTTGTGGACAACTAAATATTTATATTTGCAACTTGCCAACTTTGCAAGACCTTATCATGCTTATCATGTCATCCTCACTTTGGAGCCAGCCACTACCCACTGATTACTTGGACTCTTGTATTTGTGTTTTATAAGCGAAAGCCATGCTGGGAGTTTCGTAAATCAACAGCTACTGAGCAGCAGTCTTGAGTATAACTGATAAACTTTATGTGAGACCTTATGGAATAATTGAACAAAATAGGGACACAATGAGTAATAAGAAAATGCAAATATATTTACTGTTAAACCTTTTATTGACTGTCCAAATATATGGTTGGGGGTGCTATATTGCCACTAGCTTTTTCCAAATGTATTTGGAAACAAAGCAGCCTATGTATATAGGCAATGCCTTAAAAGGGTATTCATCCATAATGTGAAAATTTACACAGCACACACACACACCTACCCCACTTTTTATACTTACCTTCCCTAAACATGCCCTGACAACTTAAACAAAGACCTGCGCCCCCGCTGCCCTGAGTGCCCCCACTTGCAGCTGTTGCATTGCGATGCAATGAGGCGCGCTTCCTGTCACGACTGTCAGCTAGTGACCATGATCGCCAGCAGAACTACAAAGAGCAGCAGGCGGCGAGGGACTAGGTCTTGTAAGTATGTTCAGGTGCATCTTTGAGGAAGTAAACGAAATGGGTGTTGGTGGGGGGTTGTACTGCAGCTATATGTACATTTTTATTAATTGGTGGTGCATGCCCTTTAACGGGATTCCTTTTTTTAAGCAGAGCGGCAGTTTGGTAGAAAGTAGACACAAGTACTTACACTTGACAGCCACTTATGCTTTTAGAATCGCTACATAAGATTGCTTTAACCTCTTTTCGGTGCCCACGAACGTATATACGTTGCTGTGCATAAAGACTCAACTTGACACATAACATATACGTTCTGTGGCCCCCTTTAAAAATAAAACATGGAAGTGCTTGGGCGATCGGGGGCCCTATTCAAGTGCCCCCTAGCTCTCGATCCCCCATCGGTTTTGTCCAAAACGATGGGGGGAGTGGGTCAAAAACCTCTGTAACTGCTGGAATGATATGGGTACCCCCCACCCCGGTCCAGACACTTTTGCAGAGGTGGCAGTTGCAAAGGGAAACCCTCTGTGACGTCATTGGGCTTTTCTCTGGTGGTCCTAGTGCAGTAGTAAACTGTTACTGTTACAATCGCAGTTTACTACTGAGCTATAGCAAGCAGGCAGACTATTGATTTTTCACTAAAATACCACTAATTTCACTTGTGCATGTGCCCTTGAGCTAGTTGGTGGCCAGTTCTCTGTGTGCACCCACACATATGGCATAAGGTTAATTCGGACATGTGGGAGATTGACATTTAAGGTCAATTTATAAAGGGCCATAAAACCCCCAATTCCGCCACACATCACCGCGGCAAAACATAACATTTTCCGCCGCAAAAGCATTACCGCGTGGTAATTTGAACCTCCCTTTGCCAGCAATACTGTACTTAGTGCAATGCCTAAGTACAGTATCGCAGCGAAGAAGCTAAAACCACGCTTACGGAAGCAGGGGGCTGGGAGGGGCTGCTGGGAAAGGATCACGATGCAGTGGTCGCATCACCGCCACGGGGCGGAAGGGTGTATTACACCCCACCCTCACCTCCTGGTGTGGGCATACGCCCTCACCCCCGCTAGGCGGCGACCACCTGCTAAACCACCGAACCCCTTCCCAGCAGCCCCTTATGTTGCGCGGGGAGGGGCCCACTGGGGGGGTGGATGAACCCTCCAGTGGGTGGCACTGACAAGTGCCTTTTGGGGCTTGGGGGGTCGCACGCTCGAACTGGGACCCCCGCCCCCGGCCCTATTGGCCCTTGTGGCTCGACAGAGCCCGTTGGGGCTTAAGGGGTCTCGCAGCTCGAACCGGGGACCCCTCTTTCCCCCTCCCATCAGGGCCCTTGCAGCACCTAACAAGGCCTGTGGCCCTGAAGAAGATCCTTTGGGCTTAAGGGGTCCCACAGCCCTTCCGGGACCCCCCCTTCCTGGCCCTTGTAAGGGCCCTTGCGGCAACTGAGTAGTGCCTTTGGTTGGGGGTCCCGCAGCTCGAACTGGACCCCAGTGGCTCTTAAAAGAGCAGCTTCTTTCTTCCATCCAGTGACACACAACTCCGCTGAGGCCACCAACCCCGAAGTACACCTTACACGCCACCAGGGGTACCTCCGCGCCGGTGCCTCAATGAGGCCGATGTAACGGGAGTTCTTGATCCGACGTCTTCTTAACAGCACGCGACACCAGCACACGCTGAAGTCGCCATTGCCAGGCGGGCTCACTGAAATATTTCCTATTTTCTGAAATACGATTGGGTACTGTTACCAATGTGATACCAAGCATTGAAAAATCAGAATTGGATTAGGACTTTCTGAAAAGAAGAGGCTAGCAACACCAGCTCCGTTGAAGCTGGCAGATGGTCAGCGGGATCACTTCAGCGGTGCTGGTGTCGCTAGCTGTGGAGAAAGAAGACATTGGATCAGACTCCGTGACATCGGCCTCGTGAGAGGCTACGGCGCCGAGAGTACCCCTGGGGCCGCAGGGGTACTTCTACTGTGGTTGGTGGCCTCAGCGAAGTTTTGTGTCACCGGTTTGAATAAAGAAGACACCGCTCAAGTCGGTCCGGTTCGAGCTGCGGGACCCCAATCAAAGGCACTTTATGTCGCAAGGGTCGGAGGGGCCCCCTGCCCCAAAGGGCCCCTTCTCAAGTGCTGCAATGCCCTGATAGGTTGGGAAGGGGATCCCGGTTCGAGCTGCGGGACCCCTTAACCCAAAGGCCCATCTCAGGCCGCAAGGGCCCTGATAGGGCGGGGGAAGAGGGGTCCCAGTTCGAGCTGGGCGGAGAGCACCTGCACCCACCCCCAGCGGGGCTTCTGGAAGGGGTCGTGCAGTTGGTGGTCGCTGGCAGGGTGGGGCTACGCCCCCGCCACGCCCCTCTTGTGTAATGCAACCCCCTGCTAAAAGTGCAAAATCTACAAAGATTCTACCTCTGCTTAGCTTGAGGTATGTAGACTCTGAGTATATATAGTTTTGGGGGTATTTTTCCAGTTAAGATTGAAAAATCTGGAAAGTTCTTCTTCTATCGGACCGACCCTGCTCACTTTGTGACTTGGTTTCTATGTCCGTGTGTGTGAATATGCATATGTGCATCTGTGTGATCAGGGCATTGTGGGAGATTATTACTTGTTTTTTTTTCGCCGTGATTTTAACTTTAAATATATTTTTGTACATTTCTCGAGAAAATCTGTTAAAATGCGAAATTCTATGCAGAACTACGCCCACACCATTGGTGGTACACAATAAAAAGTTTGTGTAGTTGAAAATTCTAGATTCCAATATAAATAAAATATTTTTGGCGTATTTCAATATACAGGGGTGTTTAGTTCTTACAAATCTGAACAGTTTCTGTAATTTCGCCACTGTCATTGGCTCACTGTTTCTAGTCGATTCCATGTACGCATGTTAACCATGCATATTGCAATACCGTTTGATTCAGGACATTTGGGAGATTGATATTTGTAAATATTTTTACAGTTGTTTTGCAGACGTTCAACATACAGAGATGGCTAATTTGTTTTTTTTACTGTACTACTGCCATTTGAATTGGTGCCCTTTGGTTACTTGGTAGCCACATCTCTGGATACACCTGTAAATGTAGCATCCTGTTTTTATACAGGAGGGGTTAGGCTTTCATATTTGAGATCTTTTTGAAATTCCCTTTACGTTTTTAGCTGAAATTCGCATTGATTTGTCGCTGATTTTACAGTTAAGTAAAAGGAAAAATGTGAGATAACTTACATTGGTTGATGAACTCGCACGGGTATCTGCATTTTGATCAAAACTTACATCACTCATAAATCCTGCGGGTATGTAGTTTCTAAAAATATCTCCTTGTGGGGATATTTAGTTTAATTTGTAGTATTCTATGTTAACATGTCAGAAGTGGTTAGCATTCAGTTTGGTGTAATATACTTGAAAGTGCGTTTCCTGCATCGAAAGTTCAGAAAGTGCAGTTCTCCTGGGGGTGGTCTCCTGTATCGAAAAAGTGGGGTCCCTACATATATCTGGTCTCATTGTACTCGGGAGTAGCAGAGCTTTTAGAATCAGTCAGATTTTTATTAGCGTAACCTTACATAACTAAAAAAAAAATCTTTAAAAAAATTTTACAACTCCATAAACATTTGCACATTTTAATTTTCTCATTTACATATTTGACCCATATTCCAGTAAAATCTCTAGAAAAGTTTTAAAATTCTGTTTATGTGTTAAGTACACTTTGTGCTGAAAAACAAAAACAATGTATAAAAACCTGATTTACTTCGGGGTTTCCTACTGTAAAAAAACCGATTGAGGCAAATCTTCAAAATTCGTCTGGACATATTTTTTTTAATGCTGCAGGCACTGAAGGTTTAATCCAGACTGAAGAGTCATCTATTTATTGGCATTCATTGAAAATATAGCTCATCATCTATGGCAAAATATTAATCTGAAGACTTGCTATGCGCTTTGAGTTCCATGGAGAAAAGTACTTTATAAGGGCAACCCATACTGACCCTTTTAAATGTGCATCCAATCATGAATAAAAAAGCGCACTCTAGTGTTGGCATTGTTTTATGGCCACACTAGGTGTGCTGTCATGCACGCTTCTGTGTGCTAGGATGTGCTGCAGTGTGCCTCGGTCTTAATGTTATTGCTGTGAGCCAAAGGGAATTGTCACTGCTAAATAAAGAATGGATGGCAGGAATATTCATTCATATCTTCTGAATCATTACAGCAGACTAATGCAAACAGTATTTGTTTTTTATTTTGTTGCTTACAAGCGTGCCGTACTATAATCCACTGGGGTGCCCAGCAAAAACTATGATGATCCCCTATCTGTGCTTTATCCACAGTGGGAGGAAGCTCATATTTGTTATAGGAAAAATAAGAAGATGGGTCTCCTGGGCCCCCCTATGGTTGCCCACCTCTCCCTGGTAGTTTTCCCCCTGCTTACAAGCCTTTACATTAGATATTTTCCATTGCGAGTTTTCTGTGTTGATCTAAATTTGAATGACTGAACCAACATTTCAGCTGGATCGACCAGTACATACAATCTTTCCCATGTAATGCTGTGATTAAAATGATGATTTCTCAGGATCTACAGCTCAGAATTAAATTCAAAAAGTTTTGAAGTAGTGGGATCTTGCTGTATTGAAAGGTTAATTTTTGAAAAATTAGATAGATTAGATTAAAGATACCCTTTAAGTCCCTATACAATGTGTAGTGAGGGGCAGATCAATGGTCACATAATAATGAACAAGAAATAATGAACAACTTTTTCTAGCGGTTTCCATATGTTTTTGCTACTAGGAAAATGTTGCATGCAGCATTTTCCTAGCGGCAATGCTGAGATACTGCAGTTGACAACGCAACCAACAAAGGTATCACCCATTTTGAATAAGCAGGAGCCTGACATCTGTCTTGGATATGATCACTTTTGTAGATGAGCTAATTATTTTTTCAAATCCTTTTTGTTTAGATTAGGAGGTATTTATGATGTGGTGGCAAGTATTAGAAACAGCCACTCTTTCCAACGTGTGGGTTCTTCCTTAGGAACCAGCAATATTACGAAACACCTGAAGAAGGGGGTATTCCCCCGAAACATTGTGTTACGTGTGATGTGTGGTATCACAAACGTGAATTACCATTTGGAGTGCGACCCTCAGTTTTTTTGTAAACAAAACTTTTAAAACAAAGTATAATACATATATACCTTATTAGGACATATTTAAAAATACTGTATTTTTTGTTTGAAGGTAAAATTAATTTGAGTTAGAACGTGAAAGCAAATCTGCAACACAAATGCATGACAAGATTCCAGAAAAAGTACAAAGTAATCTGTGGAACCAAACAGATCAAGAAGACTGCGCATAAACCAGATGAAGCTTTTTTAGAAAGTATAATGAGCCGATACAATCCAAAATTAATGAGCTGAATCGGTAAACGTACAGTAAGGGTTTTATCTCCATATGTTCCTTTTTTATTAATACAGTGGACCGTATTTATAAAGGCGCCAAATTTGCTTTTTAAAGTACCGTGCTTAAAGATCGTAAAAAATCGTTGTTAATTTTGATCTCGTTTAATGATCACTAATTTAAGGCCGTTATCGTCCATTAACAAAAATGATTGTAAATTACCGATAACCGATCCTAATCAAACGAGAACGTGATCGTAGATTACAGTCCCCATAGAATACTATTGCAATAGTTTACTACCGCATGGTATTCTATGACCGAAATATGTTGATTAACAACGTTCTGTTGTACTTACTGGAACCACACGGTATTTTGCAAATTAGTGATACCGAGCATGTTAATAATTGTGCCACTAATTTACACATCACGTACATTTGAATGTTACAGATTAAGCAAACAAGCAATAAAATTATAAGAAATAATAATTACTTACGTGCATGTGTAATTCTTTGCAATCCACTTGGATTTAAATTATTCTTCTAAGACTTTGTGTATTTTATGTTGCACTATGTGCTATAAAACAAAATGAGGGTAACCTGAGTTGGCCAAAAATGTTGTTGGTTTTCCTAAAGAGGAAGTTGTCAAAAGTAACTTTGGTTAAACTGTGGTAACATAAAAACATGGCAAGGCCGAAAGATACATTTTACTGTCTGCAAAGGGAACAGTCTAGTCAAACGAAACTTTCTTGGTCGCTGTCAGTCTCACTGTTCTAATAGTAAAGTGTCCATAAAAGTGGTGTGAGCAGCCCCCGACAAAATCTTCCTATACCATGTATAAGGGAATCATTTGGACTATGTGTGGCTAGATTCCTGTCTGTGGTCGTACATTAAGGGATATTTCACCCTCATAATATATTTTTAGAAGAATGGCTTATTTAAATATGTTTGATAACTCCAATTTTGCTCTTTGATTCATTACTGTATGCAATGCTCCTGCTTCTCGATGCCCTCATGAAACTTGAGTTGAATCTCGTACTGACATGCTCGAAAGCGCAAGTAGATACATTCAGTCATTGTACTGTGATGTCTACTAATCACGACCCATACTGACAGTTTGCACTGCAATTACCAGTACGCGAAACAGGGAAAACAGGAATTGTGCACAGGTTTCAGGTTAGACTATTATTTCGGATTGCAAATTATATACGTTTAGGGTTTTTGGGGATTTTATTGTATATACGTTTCCATTTGAGGCTGGCTGATCTGGCATGGTGTAACCACCAGCTTTTAAAAAAGTACTTGAAAGAGGGCTTGCATCACTATTTTTTATGGAAGTGATATTAGACACTTCCATATCACTTAGTTAGACATGAGATAGATAAGTGTTCATTCGTTTAATCTAATGTTCCTAATCGAATGCTTTTCGGACGGTTTCTTTTCCTTCGTAACTTTCCTGTTGGGGGCCACTTCCATTTCGAATCGACTTCCAAAAAGAACATTTTAACAGCCACCTTTACTTAGAGCAGACATAAAACTTGGAATTGGGTCATTTTGTTACTTTTAGCACAAACTTAGTTTAAAAGGGAATAATCTTTACACAAGTCATTTATTGTATTTTCTTGTTCTATGGGGCCCCACTCTTATTTGGGAAATAAAAAATACATTTTTAATAATCATTTTAAATTCCCTTTAGGATTATTAATATGAAAAAAATATAGCTTTTATCGAAAGAATGGTTACACTCTATATTAAAATATACAATTTTGGTTAACCTTGTTATGATTGTTTAATTTTGCCAGCTGGTTAACTGATACCACTGCTATCTCGTGGGTCAACTAATGTTTGACGAAAGGAACTAATCACTAACAACATTAAAGTCTTAGTTGCGTTATTAGTTGCCTGTGTTTGTGCTTGCTTGGGTGCAGCTGCTCTTAAACCTTTCACATAACAAAGCCCAGATCTAGGGTTTCTTGACAGAGGTCATCTGCCTGGACATGGGCTGATGCGCCAGTTGACAAGTTGGTGGATTAGGAAAATATCAGAAACAACAAGAGTTGATAGGGAATAGGGAGTAAAGGAAACCTCTGACAATAGTCCTGCCGCAGGGAAGAACGATTATTAACATAAGAGTTGGGCCTTCTTGTTGGGGGAGATCAGAGGTGACGAGGCCATGGGAAGAGTGCGTCGATATCGGAAGCTCAGGTTGCTGATCTTAATGAAAAGGATCAGGAAATGGTTTGCCTGGGACGATGTGATGAGCAGTAATGAATCTTGTAGAAACACAAACCAAAAAATCACATATTCACTAAGTTAGAAGAACAATGCAAAACTGTAGGAACAGTAATGAAAACATCTATAAATGCTTTATAATGGTTTTATTTAATAAAAAAAAACAGATTGGAATTGAGTTGATTTTGCTGTTCAATCCTTTAAATAGATAGCTGGACATAAACTAGAAAAGTACTCGGCAAGTTGGTACAATCACCTGCCGCATATTTTTCACAAATGAATGGGTAAGAACAGGCCATGACAGGAGGTAAAACAACCAACTATCCTATCTATCTAATATTCATAAGTTTAATGGCCAGCAAACGCCATGACTTTTCATTAATGAGGATTCATAAATTATTCTGGATAGACATCAGTTAGTTCCTGCACTTCGATTAGCGATGTTCAATGTGCCAATGGGTGCAACCTCAATTAAGAGTCTATAGGAAACAAAAATATGCCTCCTTGAACTTACAACTAGTATAGTAAATTTTTACCCAATCATAATCCACCGCTTTTCAGCTTGGATAGGATCCTGATGACAAGCCTATCCAAGGCTGAAACCGTTGACATGATTGTTTGTAATAATACTTTGTACTTTTTCAGAAGTCCCAAGGAGTGCATCATTTTTGTTTCCTATAGCTTTATTTATCGTCCGTATAGAATAATACTTTATATTCGATAGAAAAGATATAGTCTGTATAGAATATCTGGTCTACTGCAAACGTTTACAACCAAGTTACATCCCTTGTATTGGTCTAGTTTACCTTGAAACAAATGTATGATGGTCCCTATGAATGGAATCTGTTCACATTTAAGCCCACCCCGGGGGGGGGGAAGACACATCACCGCATATTATGAAAAGAAATTCAGTTTCTCTGTAGTCAATCATATTTATTTCCAATGTCAAAAATGTGCATTTTTATGTGTAATTTTCATAAATAGATCTTACTAACAGAACAAATCAAACTGACGTTTTACACTTTTGACACAGGGGCACTCCTAATGTAAACACCATTACCACTATTACAAAAACCCATAGCAACCATCATCATTACCTTTGATCATATTGTGCATTAAAGGATCCTGCATACCTTCTGTAATGTTGCTGTTCTGCTTCAAACGAGTCTGCAGTATGTTCACACAGCTGCTCCTTGACCACACTATCCAGCTGCTGTTTAATAATAAAGTGCATAAAAAGTAGAATAATACTAATTTGCTATTGTCCTTTAAATAATCTGGCCATTTTATAGAGGCATTGTTGAATCTTTGAATGTTTATTGCTGATGCCATTGGGCTGCAATGTGGTACTCCATTGTGACCACAGAGTTTACCTGTTCTTTTCATATAGTCTGCATAAAGACTATTAAATTCAATAAGAGAGTTTGGCCTTCTGCACTAATAACTACATGATCCATGACAAATAAAATAGCTGTAACTAGAGGCCAGATTGAAGGATCACACTGGAAGCACTTTGTGTAGTTTTTAAGTTAATGATATTGTAGTTTGATGGACAAATGCAAAGGTGCACATTTGTGAAATACTAACTTCAAAATGTTTTGTCCTAAAACACAATGAAAGACTACATCTTAAGGTAAAACTGTGGTCTCCTACGAAGTTGAGTTTTAATGACAGGCCAGTTTCCCTAATGTTTAAAAGAGCCACAACCCCTGTCACCCGTGCTCCTCCATCAGCCAACATATAAAGAAATTGCTGATCAGACGTTAATGGGTGGGAGCTGACATGTGACAGATTAGTGTGTGGAGGAGATAGAAGTCCCTCCCCCTATCCTGCTGTGTGAAGTCCTGTGATGCTGCTGCATATCACTCATCACAAACATTTAATATCTTCAAACCTACTTGAAATAACAATGGCAATAAGTTGGAAAAATTCTCAGAGAGCAATTTCTACCATCACTTTACCTAAAGTCCTTTTTTGGACCACCGTTCCCCATTAAACACCTAAAATGTATTTTTGGTTGTATTATCTTAACCACCCCCAGCCTCAAGCATAATTCCCTTGTTATAGTAGCTGTGGCAACAACTAATACCTCTGCAAAACCTGAAAATGGCTCACAAGTAAAGTACCCGGCAAGGTGTTTTTGCGGTATGAGCATTACTCAATTGGAACTTGCGGCTCTCATCATCCGCTTACTTTCTTTTGGATGGGTATATAATATATATATATATATTATATATATATATATATAGTTAGATCATCAGCCGCTCTTATGTCCTTGGAATCTGATACCAGATGCCATTATGATAGGAATACATACAGCTATGTTGAGTGCAGGACAGATTGCTGGGTTGTAGTTTTTAAAAAAGGACCAAAAGTTAAATCCTGTACCTGTGATGTGATTTTTTGCTGCCGCCAGTAATGTGTGTGATACAAATGAACATATATCAAGGACTTTAATTTCTCTAATGCAGACTCTAATATTATATAACATACAATATAAACCTAGGTAAATTACTGTCCCCCACCACAAGCAAACAAACACCAACAACAAAAAAAAACACAAAACAAGCCACAGCAAAACACACCACACAGGACAACAACAAAAAAAACAACAGGACACAAACACAAAACACACCACAAACCAACAAGCCCACAAGAAAACACACAACAACAAACAATAACACATGGACAGCACAATACACAAACACCTCCAATACACCATCCACCCCATACACACAAAAACAAAGGACAAACAAAACAATCAACATCCCCACCACAACCCCCACCCAAAAAAACAGAAACCATACAAAACACTTAACAAGCATCCAGCACAACAAAAAACAACACAACAAACAAAACACATACACAGGAACAAAAACAAAAACCAAAACAACAAAAACCACACACACAACAAAAACACAATGACAGATGACGGGCCCAAACCACACAAAACAACAAACCACACTAACAAACCCACCACAAAAAACAAAACAACAACCAACCCAAACAAGCACAAAAACCCAAAAAAGAGCACAACAAAACAGCAACAGCACAATAAGACCAGCACCCACAGCCCACACAACCACCAAACACACACACAACACAACACAAACAAAAAGCAAAAGACACACAACAACCAACAAAACACATACAAACAGCACACCACACACACTATCCAACAATAGGACCCACCACACACCCTAACCCCGACCTCTCCAGTATAAAAGGCACTATCTCCTTTTCCAGTTTCTTCCCACCAAATAAAAAAAATTTCAACTCCACACAGTCAAATGAGAAGCCATGTTCTCCCCTGTAAAAAAAGAAGCCACTCGTCCACCTTCCCACCAGTACAATAGAAGCCCCCTATTCCCCTAGTACAAGTCAGATTTACCACTCTCCCTGACTCAGACCCTACTACTACCATGTAGGAACCTCTAATACCATGTACCAAAACCAGTCTCTCCCCCACACGCATAACAATGAGACAATCAGGATGCCAACCCTGCCTTCCTTTCCAGTACAATTAGGAAGGCATCTACTTCTCCTTCTCCCAACACAATGAAAGCACCAAGGGGCACCCTGCACCCCTAATAAAAGGTTTATTTTTGGACAATGACTGCCCCTTACCTACTTCCTTCTTTTTTAAAAAAAAAATGTATCTCTGTTTCTTCAGAGAGCAGCGAGACTCCACTGTCACCAGACCATTAGAAGGCAAGTCGAGTAGCAGTCGGTAAGAGAGAGACCGCGGGACGGTAGTTAGCTCGAAATGCATCCAAATGTCTCGACATACATGTATGTATACTGTAAAACCTCAAACTGCAGCTGAAATGATAGACAAGAGGATCGTATAACATGTTTGTGCTTTTTTGTCTAAATTATATGGTCCAGTGCTTTAATGGGTATGCATATTTACCAGTATCTTTGTTGTGAATACTGTGTGTGTGTTACCTGCAGAGGAGAGAAACCTATTTCAAAAAAGAAGGATGGACTTTATATTTAAGACAGTGGATATCCGCATTATTTTCTATCTTTAGTACAAATAGAACGTAGTGGTGACCAGTGTATTCCGGTGTTTTGACTTTAGAGTGCCAGCAGAATTGGATTGCGGATAAAACGACCATCATTTTTACCTCCTTCGTTTCCCCGTTGTTTTCTAATTACAGGCCAGGATTTTTGAGTTTAGATATATTGTATTCAAAGAAAAAAGCATTAATAAGACAGGGTAAATGAGTAATGGGGATCACAGAAAAATGTAGTGCTAGTGAATTCGCTTATGTTGAAAAACTCAAGGTTTGTGAAATGTGAAGAATAGATTGAGGGGGAACATGAGGAGAGTAATCCAATAACAAAGTTGACAATAGTAAAAATGTCAAAGTAAAAAATTCATAAAGGAACATGAGAGAAAAAAGTGGATGCAAGAATGGCAAAAGGGACAGGGGGTAAGGGAGAATTGAACAAGGCAGAGAGATAAATACGGAATAAGGGGATGCAATTGAACTAAAAACATGTTGTGTAAAACACTGCTTATACTCAACAACCAACAGATTTGATCTATTAAATAGGATGTTAAAATACTAATTCATCAAGGGACACCATTAAACCTTTCTTTTTCTATATTTAGGGTCTCTTTATTAGTTACTGTGTCTTTAAGGGCATGGTCCACCCCAAATCAACTTTTATATAGTCATGAGCTCCCCCTGCCCGACCTAAACAAGGTATTCTTCTTTAAAAATCAAATCCAAGCATACTTACAGCTCCCACGGCTCCTCGCACTCACCTTTTGCAGAGTTTGCAAACGGGCCGGAATCAGCACCCACGCCTGTGTATGACTGAGAGGCAGCAAGACAGACGGGCTGTAGACATGGAGATGCCACGGGAACCAAAGGCATGTAAGGTATGAATTCAGATTGATTTTTTTTAAACAATTAATTTCTTGGCGTTTGGGGTCTGGGCAGGGGGGAGCACATCATCTAAAAGGATTGGACACTATCCTCCACCCTCCATCTGCATCCAGAGGATGATCTGGATGGTGGGAGGAGGGGGGAAAGGGCTCCCCAGTTGCATGCCTGAAACAACTGAGAGACACAATCAGAGGCAGAAACCCTTTCCCAAGGAAGACAGCTCTACTCCTTGGTTTCCTGGACACTGCAAAGAACCATAAGAGCTGGGATGTACGGTGAATGGTATTTTTTTAAAAGTACACGTGGGGGCCATTAGCTCGGTTTAAACTTATAGTTTTTGGTGTGATAATCCCTTAACTTATTCAGATACCAGCAGACAGTAAGATGTTAAGCACAGAGCATGCTTCAGACTATCATTTAGCTACAGTATATATTTGTATAAAGGGGAGCTATTTAAAGGGGCATATAAAATCGATTTAAGAATTACCATAAATAAATGACAGCATGATTGTAAACGATTAGTTCATTGGTGTGAAGAGACTGGGTTAGGAAAAACGAACACTTATAAGGTTTTTTTTAAAGTTTTGACATTTGCAAAAATTAGTCTGTTGATTTGGAGACATTGTCACATGGTAGTAACTCTAAAAGAAGAGAGATTTACTAATTAAAAATATTTGTCGAGGCAAAGAGGGTATGTGAACAGTCAATGCACTGCTAATCTATTAGGTTTTGCTTCCGATTTACCTCTGATGTATTCAGTTGGATCAAACTGAGGCACAACTTTGGAACATCCAAAAGACCCACAGTACCGAAAACACAAGAAAATTATATGTGCAGGCGAGTGAGAGGGCTCTGTATTTGTATGTTGGGGAGGACCAAACACAAACTGCCACAAACGTATGGCCCAGCACGGAGAGCACTTCCTTGCGTTCAGGAAAAAGTGACAGTACCTTAGTAAGATATAATGTACACATCATTGGCAAGGGACATGACTGGTTCAAAAACGGTATCCAACAAAGGCCATTTCATGTGAAAATAAAAAGCCTGATAGAGGTACTGGGGGTTTGGACACCAATGTCTGCCATGTACAATGCTGTTTGAACCTTACCCTGGCAGTTAATAACCCCCCTTAGCCTCAATGCTTCCACACCTGCATACAGAAGGTCCCTGAACACCTGACTGTCCATATGTTTACATGGAATTTCCAGGGTACGTAAATTGCCACAGTCATTCAAATGCCAAGTCATTCTGAATTGACAATGCAGTCGATGACTAGCAAAATGCTCTTCAAGAAACTAACTTTAGTTCAGTTATGATCTATCTGAACACCAACGATATACCATGTCCTGGATGAAGGTGAAAAACTTCACAAGCTTCGATTAGCTCTGCAAAAAAAATAATTTTAAAGGGCAGTCCACCCCAAAACTAATTTTAATTCACTACTGGCCCTACTGTGTAGTGTTAAAAAAATCCTCACCTTACATCTCTGCTCGTTATGGTCTCTGCAGTGCCCTGTTCAGAAAGTGAGAGTAGAGCTGTCAGTTGTCATCCGGTCCCTGTTTCTTCCCGCGGCCTTTCTATCATTCGCGTAGGCGTCATGTTGATCTGCCAACGGAGGAACGTATACACAAGTCGATTTTCAGCCGAACAGCTGTTTGTTGACACGTTTGACTCATCCATCTTAGTGACACCTGTGCCGTTGTTAACTATGCACTAGCCTTGAAGATGCATTGCTCTGCAGATAAGATTTCTTGCATGTACTTTCATTTAATATTTATCCAACAGCAGTCTGCATAGTCATCCTACCCGTGTAGAGTTCCCTAACAGGTTGCACAGGCACCAAGTTTATAGAAATGCACATTTCCATAGTTTTATGCTTGGGACTTTTACTGGAACCCATTTTTCTGTGGTGTTTTAACATTTAACTTTTCAAAAGTTGAGAACAGAAATAATTTAATAAGCAGTTTCATTGACATAATGCCACATTAAAGGCCATAGATAAGTTTTCAGAGGTAAATAGATTAATTAAACTTACAATACAGCCAAACAAAATTACAGTTGGTTATCCTTAGGGCACATAAACACTGTGCAATTTTTTTCTACCAATACGTCTTTTCTCCAAAAGAAAACAATGATAAGCATAAATAAGTTGCTTCTGTTCCTAGGGATTATTCTCATAAATCACACCAGCAGCCACAGTAAAGGGAGAGGTGAGACAAATTGTTCTACTTTTTGGTGAAATGTGCTCAAATAGTTGTCTGGTGACTTTAGTTATCCCCTTTAATTAAATTGATTATTTTGCAATATATGCAAATAGCTTGTCGCTACACCCATAGTAGTGGGTGGATAATAAATTGTGCAATATTTCTTCTCTGATCTTTGACAACAAAGCTTCTCTCCGTATTAGTTTTTAGAAAATCTTAACTATTCGATTTCTTTAAGATATGTTTTCTGTTTACGAAATCTCATCTCACTTGTATGTGGCCTTTAGCATGCCCATAGTGGTGAGAAAAACTATGTCTTTGTTTCTATGTGCAAACTGTTAAAACACATACCTGATGTGAGCCAAGATATATGTGCAAGTTGAGACAGGTAGCATTCCCATGCTTTCATTTCGACAGTTAGTATTTGTGGCACAGCTCTATAGATAGTGTTTATATCTTTTATTCCCAACTCTTCAAAAATATTTTTTTTCTTTTTGGGGGGAGGCTAATTAATTTAATCTAAAATTTTGAGTTTGGATGGTGGACATGGCTTTTAAAAGGAAAGCCACCCCCTATTCTTAAATCCATACATAGCTTAATCTCCCATTCAACCCATTACTTACCAAGTTGAAATCAAGAGCTTGTACAGCTCGATTAGCAAGCATTAGTGTTTTTCAGAAATGCAAAGTTAAACCTGTAGGAAACAAGTCAACCTAAATCCTTATGTTATATGAGTCGGCTATGGGTATGCAATGCAGCATTTTGCATCCATCTTTTACTGCCAAGCTTTAGACTAACTATTGCCCATGGTAACAGCCTGGTGATAAGATATGGTATTGCATCGAAGCCAATGCCTTTCTAATTGTTAGGGGAATTATAGTAGTAGAACATAAGCAGCCAGAAAAACGAATTATGAAGCAATTTGTTGCTTATTGGATGAGTATAACTAGTTTTTTTAGAACATCCCAAAAATGGAAAAACCCTGTAGTCTCAAAAACGTATAATGTTAAAGTAAACACTAGTCTCATACAACTAACGAGGCCTATGCTAAGGTTTATATAACGAATACATGTGAATGTCCTGATGGCCCTATAACTTCAAAGGGTGACTTAGTTAAAATGATTTTACAATAACTGTTTAATATATACAAGAACATACTGTATAAGTAATACAATATTGTTTTCCTGTAGTTAAGGTGTGTCTGTTTAATAATATAATAGTCATTATGCATACCAAATAATCAGACATGGACTGGAAATAGTTTTTCCCTATTGCAAAATACAACTATATAGAAGTCACTGGGCATTCATAAAGATTGATTTGTAACAGGTCCGTGGACAAGCCATTGTCACTTATATGATAGTACATTACAGGATAGGAAAGAACAAAGAGACGTTACTGTGAAAATTGGGCCCTAAACAGTAAACTATACTATACTAAACAGATATTTTTTGTCAATGTTAACATGTTTTTCTAAGTTGCCCTATAGGCAAACTGGAATTTTTAGGAGAAGAAAACTACTTTAATATACTGTGTTAAAAGCAACAAGAAGTATTATTAACGCACCAAGTGAGAGATGTGTTCACTCTGGGACTAACCATAAAAAGCACATGTTGTGTTTGAACAAGGTTGGATTGCACCTTTAAAGAGATCTGCTAGATGTAAGATTCTTGTGTTGAGTTGATTTTCTAGACATGTTTTGTGGTACAAAGCAAAATTGTAGTCTTAATTAGATACTTATTCATCCACAACTAGAATTTTTTTTTGGAGAAGTCAAACCCCCCGCACTAGGATTGAGGAGAACGTTGTAGACATGTAAAACAATAACCCCCAAAATCCAATAGTGTACACAAACGTGATAAGTCCAGAATTTTCCCACTCCCAGTCTCTACCTCTGCCTTCTTCAGGGATGCAGCACAGCCATGTCAGTGTGACAGTGATTGGTACAGACATGAATGATTGCTGTTCACCAAGCTGCCTCACTTGCACAGAAGTGAGCTCATAAAGAGTTGGCCGCTTTGAGAAAGAAAATGGCAACTTTTTGAATAAAAAAGGGCATGCAAGGTTAATAGTTATAATGTCCCCTCCCTGTTATATATACATGCATGCGTATATGGTAGTTAAGTGTAACTTCATATTTTTGGCTGGAAAATTGTTCTTTCCTGCTTAGAGTGATTGACCTTTTTTCGTATTGCACAACAAGCAAGCACAAACGATTGTGGGTACGATGTCTATCTTATGTTTAATATATATGGGATATTACGCTACTACAGTTTCTATAATGGATTATACGCCACGTGACCATGCCCATATAAGAAGCACGAGGCGCAGGCTCCATGTTTTTATGAAAGGGCATGAAACCGAGTGATTTAATAAGGATTCCGCCACAGCCCCCCATTCTAATCCAAGCCTTATGTACTGTATTATTGTTGATTTTAACATCCACATTGGTATCGGTGCTGTACATTATAAAAAAATGTGAGTATTAATGATGAACGATAGTGCAGGCTTATCAGAGTAAATAAATTATTAATAAGTAAATAAATTTCCAATTACCATGATGGCATTGGTTTCCATCCTTATGCTTATACTTACAATAATCTTCACCAAGACAGACAATGGTTAGTGTGCCATATCACGAGCTAAACCCTGCTCTGAATAAAGTGTTTCACCAGATACACACCACCTAAATCCTATTTTCTGCAAGGGGGATAATACAGTATCACAAGTGCCCCACTCAAATGCTCAACCAGACCTTATGTATAAATATAAACTGTTTATACTCAAGAGGGAAGTCTCCGCTACCACCAAATATAACATTAAAAATCATATTAAAATACTAGGTTCCAGCCTCTAAGTCATGAAATGTGAATCTCTATACGTGAGGGCCGATAAGTGCCAGCGCAATTCAGGAATTAGTCATATCGATCCGCCAAAAAAAAAGACGATTTGAAAAAAGATTGAAAATTAATGAGTGATACACACTAATCACTATCGGTCACGAGAGTATTCAGAGATGTAGTACAACTAACTTACCCCTCACCCAATGTTCTATAAAAGGAGATACTGAAAGTTCCCAGTAACGAATCTCTGCAGCCTGCTGCCAAACAGGAATAAGATGGCAATGAGTCCGAATCTCAGTTAGTTTCCAAACCTCGGCAATCCTTAATATGCAATGGATTTGTGTTGTATCTAACTACAGAATAAAACAGACTCACTGTGATGTTTTCCGCACATAGTGCTGGGGGAAAGAAACCAACAAGTAAAGAACGACCATGTGTAGTCACTTCAGTGTTTTGCTGATTGCATCTGAAGTGGGGGGTTCCACACTCCCTCAACTGCACATAGCAGGCCGGGTGGTGCAGACACAGCTCCCTTATCACAGACTACAAATAGAAACATAAAACAGTAGTAGTTGTTCCATTCAGTTGCCTGATGAAGTTGTAACAAGAAAATGCACAGCATGTTTGGTTTCTTTTTCTTGTCAGCCACTGTTTTGATAGAATATTGTTGCTTTGCATCCATATTATACTGTTTTATCTGTGACGGCGTGATAGGTTGGATACGTCGTACAGACCTTTAAAGTAAATGTCTTGTTTCTTCTTCACTTAGCATGTGATAGTTATAGTACAGTCTAGTATGGAGGTTGAATTAAGACATGCGTCCAATCTAGTCCAACCCTCCTAGCAATATCCCATGTTCCTATCTAACTGTTGATCCAGAAGGAAGGCAAAAAGACCCCACCCCGCCCAATTTATGAGGGGGGAAGAAAATTCCCTTCCGGACTCCAAGTGGCCCAATGCAAATTTCCCCTGGATCAACTCTACTTTATGAATCAATACCAGTAACTTGCACCTTCCTTGTTTGCAGAAACTCATCCAGCTTTTGTTTTTTTTTTTACTTTCCAATGAACCTCCCATCCCAACTCATTGAAGACAGTTCTATAGCTTTAACCATTCTTCTCGCAGTGAAACTTTCCGAACTTGGAAGCCAAACTTTTCTTGATCATGTGTCCTCTGACATGTTCTATTTGTGAACAATTCCCCAATAGTTTTTATTGTTATGGCAGTTCTTATCCCCATCCAAGCACCTTTGCAGCCACCTTTTCCTCTAGCATACAGTCCCCTCTTCTTCATATTCAGCTCCTAATAATTTTATTAACTTTATTAATTTATGTTGCCCTTCTCTAACCTTTTCCATTTCACGATGTCCTTTTTTGTACACAGATTCCAAACTGGCAACTGCATATCCAAATTAAACTTATAACAATGCACAATGCTGCTATTTGAACACTAATTAGATCTTGTAAGCGCACCTTGAATTTTGCATTCTTGTTGGTCACACACAGATACCATTTGCTTAATGTTCTCTAGACCCCCCTTCTACCTTCCAGTTGCCCAGGGCTAGCAACTTCAATTCTGTCAGCCTATTCCTGACCTAGAGTTGAGGTCCATAAATTCATTTTTAATTTATTTTGAGGAAGACTACTGAGACCATAACCTGAAGAATTAGTTCCAATAATCCCATAATGTTTTTCTGTTTTCGGTAGTGAGAGATACATCTATATGTGAGTTAGAAATTATACACTACACTCACTGATTCTTTTTAATTTCTTTTTTAACTTATACAGGAAAAATATTAATACAGTTGATATTGAAATATGGGGTTTTTTAAATGTGTCAAGCATCTAAACACGTGACTGCATATGTAAAAATTAGCATGTTTAGTTATAGTCCCTGTTAGACCATGTCCAGATCCATAATACTACTTCACCAAGTACTTCAACACGTTATACTTTTTGCATGGGCTTGCACTATGGATCTTCCAGGGGATATACTTTCACTGGCTTTATAACGACCGACTATGTATGGGGACTAAGTTAGGAGCAGTTTAACACAAAGACCTAGAAGGGAAATGCAGAAAAATTAGTTTGGCCATTAACTAAATGATTTATACCCATGCTCTAATACCCTGTCACCTAAAGTGCACCCCACTGCAGATGCATTTCCAGGAATTATTAGTCAGACATGATTATCTCTTAGGCGATGCTTTAGCTTATTTACACATAGGAAAACTAGGCAATTTCTTCCAAATGTTGTAATCTTGATCCCTAAACTTAAGATACTGTAATTAAAATGGAAGACTGGTATCTGGTGAGCTTTTTAAAATACCCTCTAACGAGTTTAGTATCAGTAGTGGGAAATATCTGCTTTAGCAAAGTTACCCAGGGAAACACCCTTCGTGCAAATCTTATTAGAAGACGACATTCTTTCCTACTAATTATTTTAGTGTTATTGATGTCCAAAATGACCTTCATTTTACTCAACGTACATCTGTATTTTTTTGAATTTTGGGGTGCACTAACAGGCTGCAACAATTTAATTAAAGGAGAACTATAGTATACTTTCACTACCCCTTCCCCTACCATTACGCAATGACGTCCATAATCACTAGGTTTGCTTTATTTACCCAACAAAGCATCAGTTTGCTCCACCCATTGCTGGTAAGTCCATAGGAAGACGACTCTGCAAGGAGACGTCTTCCCATTGGATGGTGCAGAGAATCCAGACTTCTAAGAGGGGCAAAGTTACAGCTGGTCGTGTATTTCATTAACTAAGTGAACCCCTGGTGAGTACCTAGATGTTAGGTCTCACACCCTGGTTAATATTAGAGAAAAGAAGAGGATGTTTGAGGGAGGGAAATGTTTGCCCTTTAAATATTTGCAGAGGAACCAAATTAGGACCAAATATTTTCAGGAGATTCAATAAAAGTTCTTATGGTTTAAAAATGGGCTATTTGCCCTAACCAAATCAGATGTTAGCTTTCAATGTTAACTAAGATATGATTGGTTTAGGGCAAATGTAACAACCACAACAACTTTTATTGAGATCTCCGGTATCTTTTAGAACAAAAGATTTTGGTTTATAAATTATTGATTCTGTTTCTAAGGGTGCACATACAATAGTTTCAAGTTCCTTGATTAGAATTATAGATTTAAATACAAACACATCACAGCTATGTGTAACCCCATGCTTTTTTGCATTTTGAGGGCTAATAACTTCCCCATCAAGCAGTATTTGACTTGTGTGGTTTTTCCCCCCCTAATAACATCCATATTTACTTTTGTTGTGTAGCTTTAAAATACGTGCCTGCTGATATATTCTGTGAAATTTTCAGTGTTTGGATCTGGAGCATTGTCATAAATGGCCCTCAGTACTCCTGACCTTATTTTGTACCAACCAAGTCTGATGATTGCTGCATACCTGGTCTCAGTCTTACTTGTAAATTTCCTGAACTCCTATTGCTGAATAAAGACATTTTAGATTTTGCTTCGTTCTACCTACCCACCTCCCATTAAGGATACTAGTACCGCTTCCTATTGCCATGCAGAAAACCAGGAGCCATGGGGTGACACCAATTGAGTTTTCTTCTTTTTTTTTTTTACAGTGCCCTAGTGTTTAATTAGACGTCTCAGCACCTTAGCCCACAATGCGGTCTATAATACTGTACTACAGACTACAGTTATGTTACCCTAAATTTCTGCTGCAACAGATGATTGCATTTTTAGGCCTGTCTTTAACGTCTCTTCTATACCATAATCTGATCAAAAACGAGTCTCAGAGAATCCCGTAGCCACATTCCACTACAAATCACTGACATAAGAAGGACTATTTGTTAGTCGTTGGGAGTGGTCCCTTCCGTTTCAGTGAAAACCGGCTGCTTTCCTGTCTACTCTACATGTATATGGTGTTCAAGGGACTCGGAAAGCCATTAACTTCCTGCTACTTGCTAAAAGTACTCCACAATTTTCTTCACATCAATGACATCAAAGTCCGCGGAAATGGAACGGTAATTTTGGTCTGAAAAAACAGTCCTCCTAATTTAGTCATGTTAAGAGACTATCAAACGCTCTAGACTGAAATTTATTTCCCTGCATACCAACCCGATTTCCTTTATTCGACTCACATTTAATTGTTTATATTTCCATCTGATTGATGGATATTGATGTATATAAGCACATCTAATGCTTTTTTCTTGCTAAAGCTCCTACATCAATTCAATTCCATATGATTAGTATCTCAGCTTGTTATACATTGTTGTTAGCTTTTTTTCCAATAAAGACCACATTTAGCTTGGGACTCACTGTGTCACACAGCCAGCTGTTTTAAGAGGCTGGATTGCGCTGTCCAATCCGCTCATCTATCATGCGAGTTTACTCATACCATGGAGAGCGCCCGCCCAGGTGTGTTTTCAGTACTTGAAGTCAATAGTCCTGGACATTGGCACATTCCTTGGAAGTAACACTAACAGGTTAATTTCATAAAAGGCTTATTGTTTACAAATGGTGCTATTGTGGCCCCAACCAATCAGATGTTTCTTTAAATGTAAATAAAGATCTGATTGGTTGGGCAAAATTAGCACCATTTTTAAAACGATAGAACTTTTATTGAATAACCTGTGTGTTTTTATCCCATCTTCCAATAGGTAGTGCTGTAAATTCATCTTCTACTAATCTTCTATTTTTAGAGTCTGATTGTTGCTGTTCCTAATCTGTTTTCTGCTTCCTGTTTCGTTACCCTCATTTGGTGTTATTTGTGCCCTTCCGTTAATTGACTTAGCTGTTTATTGCGTCTGACAACCATTTACTGACACTTGTCCTGATTTGATTTGTCCTAAAGCTTTGTCTTCGGGCTGTTCCTTAAGAATAATATGACACTCAGACTTCTTTCGCAGTTTTAAATCCAATAAATTGTCAGTTTCAGAATCTCAACGAACCTATCCAGCCGCCTTCTTTTATTAATTCAACTCTTCCACTTGGTCCTTGACATCTTTTTCGAGTGTCTCCGGCCCATAATCAATGATCTATTAGGGTTTTTTTTTTCTGATCCTGCCAGGATGTCTATTGAGCTTTGGGGGCCATTTACTTCCAAATACCTTCCATTTGTAATTTTTAGTAAGAATGTTTAATGAAACCAATCCATGTATGTACCTAACTGCTCTTATTAAAAAAAGTGAAGAAAGCACAACACACTCCACGTGATCATACATCATGAACATTTTTAACTACGAATTAACAGTGTACACCGTTTTTTTTTTAGTTCCCAACTTTGGGTCGACGCATAACCTATTAAACCCACAGGCTTTTCTGTGCTAAACAGTTCTGCTTGTGGAGCAATTCTAAATGTGAAAAAACGAATCACTGGCGCACACCAGAAAGACAACACCCCAGTCTTCTAAATCAACAGTGAAACAACTTTACACTTGAAAACTTTTAACATATCCCGGATCTGCCACTGCGGTTTTCATAGCCGGTGTTGAGCAATGGGTCTGGGGTGGCGCAACCTGGACCACTGAGTGGCTAGGAAATGTAACTATACTATATATTTTCAAGTGGGAGTTGATATATCCATAAACCCATCCTAACCTTATTTGACCAAACGTATATAGACAACAACTGGTCTGGAGTCATGGCACCAAGGACCAGCTTATGTTTAAGTGAGTGTTTAATCTAAAACACAAGCCAACTGTATCTGTGAATTTTATATAATATTGTATTTAATCCCCCCCTTTTTCTTTTGGGTCCTATATGAATATAGTTTTGATCTATTTGTGGCTGGACAAATATCTAAATACTCACAAATGTTCTGTGATGCACACTATCTCCACTGCAGGCTTTACATGTTCGCTGATCTGACGCTTTGATCAATACCCTTGTACTGTCTAGCACAGTCCTACTGGTCTAACATTTATATTCCAGAAAAGTTGCTAGAAAAGCCTATGTTGCTTTGTGTATCTCTTATTTTGGTCTCTTATATTGATGCATTTGTCCTTCAGTATTCATTTAATGAACGTTAGTTTTCTACAAGACATAATTAGCGAAATTACTTAGGGTTGGGGGCAAGTAACTGACAGGGGCCCATTTTTTGGTTCTGAGTGTGGCGAAGCCCTTTAGGGCTCGTTCACCACGACAATCAGTTTGTAATCCTGTTTTCAAGCAGTGAGTTATAAAAAAAATGACAGCAGTCAACCTAGGATTTCATACTATCGTTACACCTGCTGCGTTCTAATCATTTCGTTCCAGTCCGTTTAAAAATGCATCTGCATGCAGCCTTCTGTCGTTTTTTCATGCATTTTCTATCGAAATCTATTGAATACACTTGTGAAAAATGGATACAACTGACAGACAACCCATCTGCGCATTTCTCAGTTTCAGTGTGGAACGAGCCCTTAATATTGTCCTGCCCCTTGATTCACACCCACTGGGTAATCATTTGTTCCATAGAGTCTAAAGCAATTTTAATCACCCAAACCCCGCCACTGTGGTAAAAATTAAATGTTTAGGGCATTCCAAGAAACCATTTAAATGTCAGCTAATAACAAACCTAAGAAGAACATAACAAGGGAATATGGAAGTATGGTTTTTTCTTTTTAATTAATAGAGAATATCGGAATTACTATGGTGGCCATAGATGCTACACTCTCTCATCCAATTGGGATTGACCAAATAGACAAAAATTCACTATCCCGATAGAAAGAAAAATATTGCACAATAGCGCTCATCGTCATACACGATCGACCGTGCATGAGATATTTAAGATAGTAATCCTGAATGGTATAGCATGATTGTTGCAATTACGCCACCCATAAGGGTATTTTTTGCTGCCCATTTCAACAAACTTAGCTAAGTTTGGATTGCATCATTTGCACATTATATGTTAGATTTTAATGATCTACATGGTCTTGTATCATAACAAACATCGACACCCTGCTATTAATACATACTTGACTTTGTTGCTAACAGAATAAACAGAATCTGGCTCAATAGAACTAAAATCTACATAATATGCCACTCTAACACTATTCTTCTATACCGTCTTTGAAAATTTATCCTCCCCCCCTGTAATCCTTGTTTGTTGTGGAACTTTTAAAATGAGCCATCACTACAAATAGACTTTTAGTAGTTTTGGGTTATAGGACATTCAATCAGGATCTCTACAGACAGGAACTAAAAATACCATTTTCCACAACCCAACAAAAGAACTGTATCAGACGATGCACACTGGCAACAAAACAACTATTCAAATGGTTCACCCAAACTTGCTCTTTGATGTACAGCATATGAATAGTAACCAGCAGTATGTCCTCCTATAATAAACTCTTGAACCAATTGGCTTTTTTTGGTAGTGCAGTGGATCTTCAAAAGAATATATGATATACATAGAAGGAAAATCTAGCTGCTTGACTGCCGTACACTAAGAAGGCCAATTTCTAGGAAAATTGTCAAATTAAAACCCATTGGAACTAGTGATCACACTGATGTTTATTAGGTGAAATAATTAAGTAGCCCAACAACAAATAAAAGTTCAGGAAACAACTTAAAAGATTCCTCCTGGTTATGGCGAGGTGCTACTTGTCATCCACTTCTGTTATCTGTTTTTTACATGGCATTTGCTTTTTTGCATGGGGTTGTGGGTAAATGAAAAAAATCGCTTCCTGTTGATTTGTTCGCTTCTATCTGCTTTTCCTATGTGCTTCCAGAAATTCTTTAAGTGGCAATTTGACACACGATTCAAAAAGGTCTCCAACAGATCACAGCTTACCACGGGCTACTTCCCGGTTTATCATTATAATCAAGTTAAATGGTGGGATAATGTAGCTCGTGTGGATAGTTGTAACTCTTTCTTTTTAGCAAGACATAATTGAGGTTGAAGGTTTGGTTCTTACATCCATTCTACTAATAAATAACTCAACGATTACTTTTCTTTTTTGTAATAAACGAGAACGACTTAACATTTTTTATGACATGAGCATTGTTTAATGTTTTTTACACAAAAACTTTGCCTGAAATCTGGTGTTCTGTGTCATGAGAGTCATGCTCCTCCAGCTGTAAATGATATCCCTAGGTAAGGAATTTAAAATTAAGTTCAGTTTTATTTACATAAACGTGAACTTTAGATTAGTTGTAACTTGTTTTACGTGTGTTATTTAGAAGCTACCTCCAGTATGGTGCTTATGTAATTTGAGATGCATTACCCGCATAGCTTTGTACGAGCACCCAGCTATATGCTCAAGTGGTTTATGTTTCAATATCTAAAGCTTAAATATGTAAAAGTTGTTGTGCTTAAATGTCAATTAGAGGCGTGTGCCTAAGCCTGGAATGTACAAAAAATGTCACATTGACATTTGGAATGTGTTTTGACTCGTCCCTGCTTATTTTCCTCCTACATGCTGGGGTAGGAAGTTAAACAGCACACACCTAACTGAGGTCTGCCTGTCTGTCTTGCAGCTATGGAGTAAAGTGATGCTTGACAAATAGTTAAATAATTCTCGTATCCAACATCATTGGTGTGAAAATGCTGAGTTCACCATGCTTATTTTTGTTACAATGGATGACTTTAGCCAATTGGACTAGTTAAAAAGTTCTTGACCTCCAGTCCATTCTGACCAGCCCGTACAAGGATGAGCTCCATTAACTTTGAAACCGATGATTCTTCCATCTCTGCATGCTTGCAGAAATATCTCTTGCCTTGCACAGCCAAATAAAACCTTGAACACAGAGTTTCCCACACTGATTAGATTTAAATACAACGGTTTAAATATGTCCGTCCATGATAAGGGCTGTGCACACAATTCAACATTTAGGTCGCCGATATGTCATTTGATCAGGCCTAAAATATTGGTCTGTCTTTCCATAAAGACGCAATAAGCGGCCACTTCCAGCAATCCATATGTCAGTCAATAAACGCAATCTTGTGTCTTTAATGGATCCCCACCCCCCAACCTAAAACCTATATAAAAAGCATAGACAATCCCCCCCCCCCCCACTCCAACCCCCCCCCCCCCTCACCCCCCCCTCATTTTTTAAGTTATGTTTTCTTCCTGGTAATGTTAGGACTGAGCTATTGTACAACTGCTCTCCCCTGATACAGTCCCCAATATCTGCAGTGCATTTATTTGACATCGTTAGTTGTTTCACAGGTAATTACAATCAGGGTGCTATCACACAGCTAATAAACCACAATCACTTGTGGATGCTGTGTTGAAATGATGTATTTATTCCAAAAAACTGGATAATATTGTAAACTGATCCTATTACTAAGGGAGCTTGAGCTCTTGAATTACTTCAGGCTGTGTATTCTATGTCTTTCTAATACAGTGGCCCATACACGGACCAATTACCCGGCCGAACAAGCCGTTCGTACACATGGTGCCGTCCGGTTCGGCAACCCGCGATCGCACGTGTGTACGAACCTTAAGGCTCATGTCCCCAAAAGTTGATAATAATAATAGCAAATAAATACAGTGCATTGCTTAGAAACTAGGCCCCGGTATTGATGTTTTTAATAGGAGAAAAAGATTTCATATATGTCCTCATTTTGTCTGGCTGAATGCTGTGCTAAACTGTAAGAATTTTGTAATTTTGTATGTAATCTAACGATATCCCATTACAATTTAAAGACGGGAATGTCCCTTTTAAAGTTCTGTGACATATCTCGATTGAAATGAAATGTGCATTGCGAGTCCTAAATAAATGGCACTAACTATTCACTATTCGCAACAAAGAGACGGGGAAAGGAAATGTTCTACTTGTTATTGGGTTAACATGTCTGGGCTTGACATATTTATTCATACATCACTTTGTCCATTTCCATTTTGCACACATCTTGTGTGTCCATGCTTGAGCTTTTCCTGCTTTTTTTTTCTGGTGTAGACAGGCTCTGCTTTTATTTCATTAACCATAAGAACTGAGTCCCTGAGGCCTGAATTTATTTTTTCTTTGGATTTATTACAAACATCCCACATGCATTGGGAATCAAATCAAAAAGAGATGTAGTGACTGACGAGAAGAGATGTGAAATGCTGCACAAAATGCAAAGTACATTCATGAAAAAAGCAGCCTCTGAATGCTGCCAATAATCAAGTTGAATACAACACGCAGATTTTTTTTTTTTTTTTTTTATCAGATCCATGCTACAAATGTCTAGTTCCAAAGAAGAAAACACTCTAATTGCCCAGTAGTCCTCAGTTTACCTGATCCTCCATAAAATTAGGACCCAACCTCGGTATGATTTTACATTTTAAAGCACTGTCACAGGAGCTGGTTTGGCAGCTCTCCTCTCTCTCGATATATACACATATAAATATGCTTAGGCACTTTTTCGTGGGGTTGGAATGGGCATGTTTATAAATGGGGTGGTATCACTAGTTTTGCAATATTGCACCTTTACCACCATCGTAAAAACATGCTATGGGACAAACAGGGCGACTGTAAAATACAGATAGCCACATTTGGTATTGTTGTTTCCCCCCGCCCACTTGAACAGCCTTTAACGGTATTTTAGACAATAGCAGTATCTTACAACCGCATTGTCAAATACGAATCACATCCGCTATGAACTCTTGATTAATAATTACTACTTGATCCAGGTTTTATAAATAACCCCATGAGTTTTCAAGCAGGCACAACTTCAAATCCCTCTACACATCGAGGTAAAGAGACAATGCCCTCCCCCCCCCCGATTCTTCCCTCATGAACCACGAGGGGAAATAACATAGTGGTGCTTCAACCAAACATACTGGGCTCTGGCTTCTGCAACAAGGACAATGCAGTACTCCAATATTCATCACCAGTAGTCAGCTCTTCCCACACCATCCACCAAGAATCAGCTTAAACCTGCACAGCTCTCCACAACATTAGACTTTGCCTGTCACACAAGGTGAAGACATCTTATAATAAATTTGAAATATGAAATTGAAAATCTCCGCACTACCAGACATGACGCAATCACACATTACCTGTACAATGATAAACTTATTACAGATACTTACAACAGCTTGAACAATCTCTCTTTACTCTGTTTCTTTCGAACTGGCTTGATTGCATGTTAATAAGCCATCATTTTCTGGACACTGCATTGCCTAGGACATAAAGGAGAAAGGTTGCATATCTCCGCCCTTACTCTATGGGACCCTGGGAGTAAGAAATTCCTGTTTCTTACTGTTCGTACACATTGTGCGCTCGTGGGTGCTGCTACATAATTCTACTGATCCATTACCAACTCCCTACACTATGTATAGTGAGCCAATAATCACCATGGAAACTTTTGTGGCAACCAGCCGAGCTGGTTTCAACTCATAATCTGCTGGCAGGACTGGTAGTTTTTATGCAGGCACATACTATCAAAGTATCATTTCTTGTCCAAGTGTGTACCCACCCGCTTAAGATGAAAGATGTCCTGTGTACTTTTATAATACTCATACATGCTAAACCTTCGAAACTTTAACTCAAACCTTACGAAAGCGATCCATGCTCGAGTATCATTGAGATGGTTGTTTCTTGTTTAGTTGTAATCACTATTACATTACTGGAGAGGGCATGGGGACAGGTTGTGGGTTGAGGGGTCAGAGAAAGATGGACCTGGCCTGAAGTAATCATAAACCAAGATAATAAAAATGAGAGTTTATTAGAAACACTAAAGAATATCTACGCCTTACATGTTCGGTGATGCACTTTTGTCTTTTTTAACCCAAATAATTACAGAGATATTGTAACTAAGCTTTTATGACAAGTTTAATGGGGATGATGTCCCATGAAGCACATTACAAGATCAGAATAAAAACTAACTAGGGTATTCTCAAGTCCATTAAGCCGTAAATTTGACTGTGGTGGTACTGATCTATTTATTGATTGGATTCACATGATCCTTAACTGGGTACACACAAGCAGCTTTTTCATCCCAACACCGATACTTCCAGGTATCAGCCAATTGGCTGAAAAATCTGTGCTGAGCCGATAGAAATGGGCCGAATTGGGCCTTAAATCAGGCAATTGGGCCTTTCCCTATGAAGCTAGTAGCGATGCTCATTCGGACAAAAAGTCCTTTGTGTGTACCCAGCCTTAAACAAAGGACACCAGAAGACTTGGAAACAAAAAAAACATAAGATTACTAAACTAATTGTATCAGAAGACAAAACCTTGTACCTCACCTCCAAGCTACATAATTTCTAAAAAATACCAATTTCCATGTTTCCTGGACTCAATATGGACATTTCTATTCTTATCCAGGTATGATTTTTTTTTATGCTTTATGTAGAGGCACCTAAACGTATTTCAAACAGTACTTTTAAGCTTAAACTCTCTTAGGAGTGTTCGGGCCCAGTGGTGCATCGCCCAGTAAGTCACAAGTAATAGGGGCAATGCAAAGTATGTAAGTCTAGTTTTATTTATAAGCGCCACTTGGGGACGCAGCGCCGTACAGTAACAAAATACACAAGTCATACACCAAGGGGAACATACATGATGTTCATAATAATTATACTATATACCGTACTATGGCTATATTGTACTATATACCGTACTATGGCTATACATACTATATACCGTTCTATGGCTATAGTGTACTACATACCGTACTATATAATATATACCATACTGTATGGCTATACATACTAAAAAACAGGGGGCCCGCCCCACAAAAAAACAATAAGAAAGGAACACAGCGACTGGCTAGGGGGCGGCGACAGAAACGCAAGGGCGCCGAGCAACGAGGGCAATGAAAGGCTTCCGCAGCCGAGGACGCCGACTCCCCAACACGAAAAAGCGCATGGGTGGGTGCGGGGCGCGGCAAAGGAAGTAACCCCTCATCGCGGCAATCTCGGAAACGGGAGGCTAGGAGGGGCTGCCGGGAGGGGCCGCAGCAGGGTTGTCCGCGCCCACCCGCGGCGCACCCCCTCCGGCAACCCTCCAAGCCCCCCGCCCCGGCCGCTCCCGGGGAGGGAGGGAAGGAGCGCGCTGGTGGAGGGTGGGAGGCAACCTCCAATCAGGGGCCTTTGGGGCTAGGTGTCCCGCAGGCTCGACGGTGACCCCTCCTCCCCCATCCTTATAAGGGCCCTTGTCGGCACTGACAAGTGTCCTTTGGCGTGGGTCCAGCGCTCGAAACCGGACCCCCAGATTGCGTGCTCTTAAAGAGCCTTGGGCGGCGTATGTCTTTCTTCTTCATTCCGACCGGCCCAGCTCCGCGAGGCCGCCGACCCCCGGATAGGTACCCCTGCGGGCGCCGGCGACCTCAACGAGGCGAGGTTGGCGGCGTCTGATCCGACCGACGTCTTCGGGCTGGCGACAACCAACCCACCTAGGTTGCCGATGCCAGCAGAGCGCACTGCGGCCCCAGATTTCTGGAAAGTTCTAATCTGATTGGTTAATGTAAGCAGTATTTAAAAAATTGACCAAGAGAAACGGATTATGGCATTTCTGCAAACCTATAATAAAGATGAGCTTCCCACCGCCGCACGAACTCATGCCATCGCAGAGATGGCTGAAAGAAAGTAAGCGTCTGCAACATCGGCTCCGCTGAGGCGGCAGTGCCAGCGGGCTTCACTAGGTCCGCCGCAGTGAGTCTGACCTGGCATCGGCGACCTTGAGTGGGGTTGGTGTCTCCAGCCCAGAGACGTGCCAACCGGGTCTCTTTTAATAGCCGCTCACACTGGGGTCCCGGTTCGAAGCCTGCGGACCCCCGCCAAAGCACTTTGTCAGTGCCGCACAGGGCACTTGAAGTGCCGCAAGGGCCCTTACAAGGCCGGGGAGGGGGGTCCCGGTTTGAGCGCGGGACCCCTAAGCCCCAAAGGCACTTGTCATGGCCGCAGGGCCTTATAAGGGCGGGGAAGGGGGTCCTGTTCGAGCTGCGGGACCCTAAGCCCCAAAGGCTCTGTAGAGCCGCAAGCAAGGAACTTGTAAGTGCCGCAAAGGCCTGATAGGCCGGGGAGGGGGGTCCGTTCGAGCTGGGGACCCCTTTAAGCCCCAAAGGCTCTGTCAGAGCCGCAGGGCACTTGTAAGTGCCCAAAGGCCCCTTACAAGGGCCGGGGGGGGGGTCCCTGGTTCGAGCTGCGGGAACCACCCTAAGCCCTCAAAGGCTTCTTAGGTGCCCCGCTGGAGGGTGCCTCCACCCCCCCAGCGGCTCCTCCACTTCCCCGGGAGCGGGCGGGCGGGGGGTCTTGGAGCGGGTGACAGGGGAGGGTGTGCGCGAACACCTGCTGTATAGGCCATACAGCAGAGCCGATACTAGCAAGCGAACCAGTACCGCCGCTTTATAATAAGTGAGGAGGGGGGGCGGATTAACAGTAAGTTACGCCAGCGAAGGTTAACGCTTCGTTAACTTTTCACGTTTCTCAGCCGTTGTCGGACTTTTAAATCGCGTATAAACGCGGATTATGCTAATGTCGTGAAAAACTGTTAACGAACTTTATAAATCTGCCCCTAAGTTAGGAGTGCATGGGACTTAAAACTTTCTCAGTAACCTTTTCTTGTACCTACATACCTAACACCCGTTTAGTCTGTATGGCTTAAGGATATTTTAAGTTAGGGAAGTAGAGCAACTGCATATATTTTAAAAGTTTAGGGGCTTTTCAACTAAGAATGTTTTGTGTGTTCTTACCCATGAGAAGGTAGATTGCTATGAATTGTTATCAAGTGGCCTGCAAATATATATTATATAAAACATGCACGGTGGGTGTATACATTTTAAAAAACTTAGCATGTCACAGTGTTACAATTCCAGTGTAACCAACACAACTGAAAGCTGCCCACTTGTACACATAGTTTGTATGTTCCACAAGTTTTTACTTTGTAAGGAAAATTCAATATAGCAATCTCAAAAAAGTGAGTTCACCCCCTCCAATTGTTGTAAATTATATATTTTTTTTGTGTGACATAGATGAAGTATGAGGACTTTAAAACATGTAAAGTAGCAGTGTACAGCTTGTACAACGTCATTTTCCTGTCCCCTCAAAATAACTCAGCCATAAAATTGGTTAAAGTGAGTAACAAAAAGTGAGTACAAAAGTCCAAATTGTGCAAATGTGAGATTGGGAGCAACGGTGCAGGTGCGCTATCTAAATACGGTTCATTAAAGTGAACATCGCAACCTAGGTACAGAAAACTTTGAGGTTCTGAAAAAAAAGAATTGTTAATTAAATAAATCGGTACGTATATGTAGGGCTACAGAGATGCCAACACACACTGGAACTGACTGCATCACAGTGGGCAAGAAAATACAGCAGTTTAAATGACTAGGTAACCTGACAGCAATTGCTTCCTTGAGTATTTTTCATTTACTTTCTTTCTTTTTTTTTTTTTACAATGTTTTGAAGATTTTTAATTTTGTTTTGTGTGATGGGTACTCAGGCATATCTCGGCGGCTCAACATGAATGAATCAAAGAAGTTGGGCTCAGTGGCATAACAGAGGTTGTCATTTTGCAAATAAACGGAATTCATGCTGCCACCATTGCTGCCTACGTTTAAGTGGTGTGTGGTCAGTCTAATCAGTGCTCAACCATATACCGCACACCACATCAAATTAGTCTGCCATGCTGTTTTGTCCCCCCTTTTGGAAGAAGACCTCTTCTAAGAGCAGTTTGGCTGAAGGCAGCAGACTAAGGGCATGGATTTCTGGAACCATGTCCTGTGGTAGAGATGAAATCCCGGGCCGATTGGAACTCCTGCTTCGAATTCTGTTCAAGATCCATTTGGAATCGATCAGAACTTTCAGATTGCAAACTTTCCTTATTTTCCGTTATAAATAGAGGCTACTTTCGTAACCCTAAAAAGTGGCCTTGTGCGGTAGCCTCAAATATCACAGGAAGTTTGAAAATAGCTCGATTTAATCTAAGGTTGTGATTGGAATGTTCCTACTCTGACCATCTACAGTAATTTTTTACCCTAAGGGCATGTCCTCCCTTATATAAACTTTTCACCTATAATTATGCTTCCCCCACCGCTATAAAATAATTTTAAGAAAGTGCCCCGATCTTTACTTACCTCCCTTCTCGTCCTCCGACGCATTGCCCGGCCTTCTGCTGCAAGACATGTAAGCAGGGGCGGGACCGGCAGCCGCGTCCGTGATTGGCTGAACAGGCAGCCAAATCACGGACGCGGCTGCCGCTGCTCAGAACACCGGGAGGAAGAGGAAGGTAAGTAGAATTCCGGGATTTCTTAAAATTATTTTTTAGCGATTGGGCTGGGGGAAGAAATAAATATATATGGCCAAGGGTTTTTATGATAGGGGGAGGGATCGCAAAACAGGAGGGAGAGGGAGAAGGGCTGCAGTACGCAATGCCAAACTTCTCCCAGAGGCGAGAAAGGTGGCAGAGTCCTATATGGCTCTGCTATACCCTCCTGGTGGGCAGTTTTGGGACTTTGGGGGGGGACTACAGGAGAACCATATGGAGCTGGATGTAGGTAAGTATTTATTACACTACATGGTGGTGGGGCCATTAGTGGGGGGGATTATAGTTTTGGGGGGTGGACATGCCCTTTAATTTACTCAGACTTCTGACTTTTACCCCATTGACTTCTTTGGGTTCATTTCAAATTTACAAAAATTTGAAAACAGAATGAAACTTGTCTGTTTCGAACATCAATAGTCCTGTGATTGGATGAGACCAAGATAAACTTATTTGGTTCAGATGGTGTCACGCATTTGTGACACAACCAGTGAGGGAGTACTTTTCTTGCCTACAGTCCAGCTGGTAATGGGAGTGTGATGGTTTGGGCAGCATTAGTACTGCCAGCAATAGAGAGCTACAGTTCATGGAGGGAACCATGAAGGCCAAAATGTACTGTGACAGAAAATGGTGTGCAGGGTATATGATCAGCCCCATCACACCTTCAAGACGACCACTGCTTTGGCTTAAGAAAACTGAGGGTAAAGATGCTGGACTGGCCAAGCATGTCTTCAGACCTAATCCCATTGAGCACAATGTGGACATTTTCACTTAGGGGTGTACTTAATTTTGTTTGCCAGCAGTTTAGACATATTAGCTACATTTTTCATTATTTTGTTGAGGAACATTAAAGACCCCCTAAATGAGAAGCCTGAGTCATGGACTGTGACGTTGACAGTTGGCTGTAACCATGGCGGCTACCCTGGAAGGAGCTGGTGATATCAAGGAACAATATCTTAGTCCAGGGATTTGGTGAAGGAGCAGCTAGACTCAAGAGAAATATCTTAGTCCTGGTGAAGGAGGGCCGATACTGGCCTCTTTCACCACCTCAACTTATCAATAGATTCGTAACTAGAAGGCTTCCAAGTTGTTGCCAGTAAAACTCAAATGCATTTGTACATGTTCCAAATCTTCGTCCTTTTCTGAAATGTAAGATCATGTTCTTACATCATGCTAGCTAAATAATAACTTGCAAAGAAAAACAAAGTATATATCATTGAGAGCCGAGCCCATTTGAGCAAACATAATAAACTATGTTTTTTTTTTTGCTATCCAATATAGCAGCTTTAACGTTTTTGCACTTGTGTTTTTCTAGGAAGCTGAGTGTCACTGGCCGACCGTTTGCCATAGGTGGTGCATCGGCTGGGACAAATTACGGTCAGTCACAGTGAACGTCGGCAATGATATATCGACATGCCAATGCCCTTTCATCTTATTCTTTCGGAGAACACGGTTTCTGTTTCTGGCGACATTAAAAATACTGCATATTTTGGCCCCACCGATACATGGATATCATTTTGCTTGGCCAAAAACTCTTCTCCTGTGCCCCAGCATTATTCCACCTTTTAAAAAATAGATTTTCTGATGAATTTACTCAGGAGCGGCTCCTTATTATACTGCACATGGCACATACTGGCTGTCTGCACCTCTCCCCCTGAAATGTTAAATAAGGGCAGAAGCTTGCTGCCCCACGCAAGGTACACACCATCTATCCTTAAGAAGCACCCAATTCCCCTATGCCCTCCTGTAGCCCGGACACTGATTTCTTTATTTGACCCTAAAAAAAAGTATTAGTGGGCATAGTTTGTACATTGTTTTCATTATATACACCTCCAAGTTGAGCTAACCATATAAAACATTTGGCCCAATTGCTTTTCACTTTCAACACTTTCCACAAAGCTGAACCAGACGGGGCAGAGCCTACCGATGAATAATTAGCTCAGCCCAGAAGCCTGCGTGTATTGGGTTTGTATTGGTTGGAAGCCTACGTGTATTTGGTTGGGCTGCGTGATTTGATTGGAAGCCTGCGTGGTATTTGGCTGGAAGCCTGCGTGTATTTGGCTGGAAGCCTGCGTGTATTTGGCTGGAAGCCTGCGTGTATTTGGTTGGAACTGCATGTATTAGTGTTAAAGCCCGCGTGTATTAGTTGGAACCCGCGTGTATAGGTTTGGAAGCCCCGTGTATTAGGTTGGAAGCCCGCGTGTATTAGGTTGGAAGCCGCGTGTATTAGGTTGGAAGCCCGCGTGTATTAGGTTTGGAAGCCCCGTTATTAGGTTGGCGCGTGTATTAGGTGAAGCCCCGCAGTATTAGGTGTGAAGCCCGGTGTATTACCTGCATGTATTAGTTGGAAGCCCGCGTGTATTAGGTGGAAGCCCGCGTGTATTAGGTTGGAAGCCCAGCGTGTATCTTGGCCCCAATATAAAGAGTGGGACGTGGAAATGGGGACTAAACATTAAGTAAACTCATAAAACCAGCTTGACTTTTACCCAATTAAACAAACATGATTGACTTTTACACATTCCCCCCATAACCTTCATTAAATGAATGGTGTTATTGTACTTCTCCTTATATTCACTTTTGCTCTATTAAAGAGTTGTTCCCCTTTAGTTAAGTGCAGAGCAGCACTGCACCGACCCCCTAACCCCACTGATTCCCACAAGTCCGGCGGTGTAGGACAGGACGTCCTTCCCTCTTCATCTAATTCCTTCGCACGGAAGGGAAACAATGGGAATGGACAGACCCTGTTTGTGTCTTGAAGCGCGGACTGACTCCTGCCTCCCGGTGCTCTGACACAATGATAACTATCGAGTGCCTCGGATGGGCGGGAAAGCAAAGGTGTCACGACGGCGCGCGCGGGACCATCCTTTTAGCTCCCTGCGGGTTCTTAAAGGTCCTGGAACGGTCATGTCTCCTGTAATGAGCCATTGGCAGATTAGTCAGCGGTTAGTGGGCGCGTGCGGCACATTGCGGGGCTGACAGGTGAACGAGAAGTTGGGAAGATAGTTGTGTATAGTGTGTTTCACCAGGCCGACGGGGCGATAATACTATCATTATAGAGAACACGTAACAGGACTTCCCGTTCACCGTTAGCCCATTTAGTATTGTTGTGATTCCCTATATGGTTATAGGTCTTATGGCTAACAGGAGTGGATTTAGGGTTTCAACTACTTCCAGTCATAGTGTAGCTATACTGTACTATATACCATACTGTATGGCTATAATACTATATACTGTACTATGGCTATATGTACTATATACCGTACTATATATATATACCATAATGTGTGGCTATACATACTATATACCACTATCTAATATATACCATACTGTATGGCTATACATCTATATACCGTACTATGGCTTAATTGTACTATATACCTTACTATATAATATATACCATACTGTATGGCTATAAAACTATATACCGTACTATATAATGTATAACTATACTGTTGTCTATAAATATATACCGTACTATAGCTATACATACCTATAACATAAACAAAACACCGGACTATGGCTATATTGTACTATATACTGTACTATATAATATATACCCATACGTATGGCTATACATACTATATACCGTACTATATAAATATATACCATACTGTATGGCTATACTACATATACCGTACTATGGCTTACATACTATATACCGTACATGGCTATATTGTCTATATACCGTACTATTGCTATATTGTACTATATACCGTACTATATAATATATCCATAATGGTTGGCTATACATACTATATCGTACTATATAATAATTATACCAACTGTATGGCTTTACATACTATTACCCGTACTATGGCTATATTTTAACTATATACCTTACTATATATATATACCCATACTGTATGGCATAAATACTATACCGTACTATATAATATATACTATACTGTATGTCTATAAATATATACCGTACTATAGCTATACATACTAAAACACCGTACTATGGCTATATTGTACTATATACTGTACTATATAATATATACCATACTGTATGGCTATACATACTATATACCGTACTATTAATATATCACCATACTGTAGCTATATCATACTATATACTAACTATGGCTATACATACTATATACCGTACTGGCTATATGGTACTATATACCGTACTATGCTATACATACGATTAGTACCGTTCTAATGCTAATAGTGTACTACATACCGTACTATATAATATATACCATACTGTATGGCTATACATACTATATACTATACTATGGCTATACATACTATATACCGTACTATGGCTATATTGTACTATATACCGTACTATATAATATATACCATACTGTATGGCTATACTTGCTGAAGGCAGGCAGACTAAGGCATGGATTTCTGGAACCATGTCCTGTGTAGAGATGAATGAATCCAGGGCCGATTGGAACATCCTGATTCGAGTTCGTTCAGATCCATTTGGAATCGATCAGAACTTTCAGATTGCAAACTTTCCTTATTTTCCGTTATAATAGAGGCTACTTTCGTAACCCTAAAAAGTGGCCTTGTGGGTAGCCTCAAATATACACATGGAAGTTTGAAAATAGCTCGATTTTATCTAATTTTGTGATTGGAATGTCTACTCTGACCATATACAGTAATTTTTACACCTAAGGGCATGTCCTCCTTATATAACATTTTCACCTATATAGTATGCTTCCCCCAGCCGCTATAAAATAATTTTAGAAGAAGTGCCCGATCTTTACTTACCTCCCTTCTCTCCGGACGCATTGCCCGGCCTTCTGCTGCAAGAACTGTAAGCAGGGGCGGGGACCGGCAGCCGCGTCCGTGATTGGCTGAAAGGCAGCCAAATCACGGCGCGGCTGCCGGCTGCTCAGAACACGGGGAGAGAGGGAAGGTAAGTAGAATCCGGGGGATTTCTTAAATATTATTTTAGCGATTGGGCTGGGGGAAGAAATAAATTATATGGCCAAGGGTTTTTATGATAGGGGGAGGGATCGCAAAACAGGAGGGAGAGGGAGAAGGGCTGCAGTACGCATGCCAAACTTCTCCCAGAGGCGAGAAGGTGGCAGAGTCCTATATGGTCTTGCTATATCCTCCTGGTGGGGCAGTTTTGGGACTTTGGGGGGGGACTACAGGAGAACCATATGGAGCTGGATGTAGGTAGTATTTTATTACACTACAGTGGTGGGGCCATTAGTGGGGGGGATTATAGGTTTGGGGTGGACATGCCCTTTAATTTACTCAGACTTCTGACTTTTACCCCATTGACCTCTTTGGGTTCATTTCAAATTTCACAAAAATTTGAAAACAGAATGAAAATTGTCTGTTTCGAACATCAATAGTCCGTGATTGGATGAGACCAAGATAAACTTATTTGGTTCAGATGGTGTCAAGCATTGTGGACACAACCAGTGAGGGTACTTTTCTTGCCTACAGTCCAGCATGGTAATGGGAGTGTGATGGTTTGGGCAGCATTAGTACTGCCAGCAATAGAGAGCTACAGTTCATGGAGGGAACCATGAAGGCCAAAATGTACTGTGACAGAAAATGGTGTGGGCAGGGTATATGATAACAGCCCCATCACACCTTCAAGACGACCACTGCTTGGCTTAAGAAAACCTGAGGGTAAAGATGCTGGACTGGCCAAGCATGTCTTCAGACCTAATCCATTGAGCACAATGTGGACATTTTCACTTAGGGGTGTACTTAATTTTGTTTGCCAGCAGTTTAGACATATTAGCTACATTTTCATTATTTTGAGAAAATTAAAGACCCCTAAATGAGAAGCCTGAGTCATGGACTGTGACGTTGACAGTGTGGCTGTAACCAATGGCGGCTACCCTGGAAGGAGCTGGTGATAATCAAGGAAAATATCTTAGTCCAGGGATTTGGTGAAGGAGCCGGCTAGGATCAAGAGAAATATCAGTCCTGGTGAAGGAGGGCCGATACTGGCCTCTTTCACCACTCAACTTATCAATAGATTCTGTAACTAGAAGGCTTCCAAGTTGTTGCCAGTAAAACTCAAATGCATTTGTACAGGTTCCAATCTTCCGTCCTTTTACTGAAATGTGTAAGATCATGTTCTTACATCAATGCTAGCTAAATAATAAATTGCAAAGAAAAACAAGAGTATATATCATTGAGGACGAGCCCATTTGAGCAAACATAATAAACTATGTTTTTTTTTTTGCTATCCACATATAGCAGCCTTTAACGTTGTTTGCACTTGTGTTTTTCTAGGAAGCTGAGTGTCACTGGCCGACCGTTTGCCATCGGGTGCGGATCGGCTGGGACAAATTACGGTCAGTCACAGTGAACGTCGGCAATGATATATCGACATGTCCAATGCCCTTTCATCTTATCTGGAGAACACTGGTTTCTGGGACATTAAAAATACTGCATATTTTGGCCCCACCGATACATGGAATATCATTTTGCTTGGCCAAAAACTCTTCTCCTGTGCCCCAGCATTATTCCCCTTTTAAAAAATAGATTGTCTGATGAATTTACTCAGGAGCGGCTCCTGATTTATACTGAACATGGCACATAATGGCTGTACTGCACTCTCCCCTGAAATGTTAAATATGGGCAGAAGCTTGCTGCCCCACGCAAGGTACACACCATCTATCCTTAGAAGCACCCAATTCCGCCTATGCCCTCCTGTAGCCCGGACACTGATTTCTTTATTTGACCCTAAAAAAAAGTATTAGTGGGCATAGGTACATTGTTTTTCATTATATACACTCCAAGTTGAGCTAACCATATAAAACATTTCGTGCCCAATTGCTTTTTCACCAACTGTTCCACAAAGCTTGAACCAGACGGGCGAGAGCCTACCGATGACATAATTAGCTCAGCCCCAGAAGCCTGCGTGTATTGGGTTTGTATTTGGTTGGAAGCCTACGTGTATTTGGTTGGGCTGCGTGTATTTGATTGGAAGCCTGCGTGTATTTGGCTGGAAGCCTGCGTGTATTGGCTGGAAGCCTGCGTGTATTTGCTGAAGCCTGCGTGTATTGTGGAAGGCTGCATGTTAGAAAGCCCGCGTCTGATTAGTTGGAAAGGTTGGAAGCCCGCGTGTATAGGTTGGAAGCCCGCGTGTATTAGGTTGGAAGCCCGTGTATTAGGTTGGAAGCCCGCGTGTATTAGGTTGGAAGCCCGCGTGTTATTATTAGGTTGAAGCCCGCGTGTATTAGGTTGGAAGCACGCGTTATTAGGTTGAAGCCCGCTGTTTAGGTTGGAAGCCCGGGTATTACTGCAGTATTAGGTTGGAAGCCCGCGGTTTAGGTGGAGCCCGGTGTATTAGGTTGGAAGCCCCAGTGTATTTGGCCCAATTAAAGAGTGGGACTAGGGAAATGGGACTCAAACATTAAGTAAACTCATAAAACCAGCTTGACTTTTCCCACAATTAAACAAACATGATTGACTTTTACACATTCTCCCCCATCACCTTCTATTAAATAGAATGGTGCTATTGCATTCTCCTTATATTCACTTTTGCTCTTAAAGAGTTTCTCCCTTTAGTTAAGTGCAGAGCAGCTGCACCGACCCCCTACCCCACTGATTCCCACAAGTCCGGCGTTGTAGGACAGGACGTCCTTCCCTTCTCTACAATTCCTTCGCACGGAAGGGAAACAATGGGAATGGACAGACCCTGTTGTGTCTTGAAGCGCGGGACTGACTCACTGCCTCCCAGGTGCTCTGAACACAATGATAACTATCGAGTGCCTCGGATGGGCGGGGAAAGCAAAGGTGTTCACGACGGCGCGCGCGGGAACATCCTTTTAGCTCCCTGCGGGTTTTTAAAGGTCCTCGGAACGGTCATGTGCTCCTGTAATGAGCCAATTGGCAGATTAGTCAGCGGTTAGTGGGCGGTGCGGCACATTGCGGGGCTGACAGGTGAACGAGAAGTTGAGGAAGATAGTTGTGTAGTGTGTTTCACCAGGCCGACGGGGCGATAATAATACCATTATAGAGAACCGTACAGGACTTCCCGTTCACCGTTAGCCATTTAGTATTGTTTGGATTCCCTATATGGTTATAGGTCTTATGGCTAACAGGAGGTGGATTATAAGGGGTTTCAACTACTTCCAGTCATAGTGTAGCTATACTGTATCTATACCATACTGTATGGCTATAAATACTATACGTACTATGGATATATGTACTATATACCGTACTATATAATATATACCATAATGTGTGGCTATAATACTATATACCATTACTCTAAATATATACCATACTGTATGGCTATACATACTATATACCGTACTATGGCTATATTGTATATATACCTTACTATATAATATATACCATACTGTATGGCTATAAATACTATATACCGTACTATATAATGTATACTATACTGTATGTCTATAAATATATACCGTACTATAGCTATACATACTAAAACACCGTACTATGGCTATATTGTACTATATACTGTACATATAATATATACCATACGTATGGCTATACTACTATATACCGTACTATATAATATACATACTGTATGGCTATACATACATATACCGACTATGGCTACTTATACCGCTATGGCTATATTGTACTATATACCGTAATATTGCTATATTGTACTATATACCGTACTTATTAATATATACCATAATGGTGGCTATACATACTATATACCGTACTATATAATATATACCATACTGTATGGCTATACATACTATATACCGTACTATGGCTATATTGTACTATATACCTTACTATATAATATATACCATACTGTATGGCTATAAATACTATATACCGTACTAATAATATACTCATACTGTATGTCTATAAATATATACCGTACATGCATACATACTAAAACACCGTTTATATGGCTATATTGTATTACTATAACTATATATATAATATATACCATACCGTATGGCTATACATACTATATACCGTACTATATAATATATACCATACTGTATGGGCATACATACTATATACCGTACATGGCTATACATACATATACCGTACTATGGCTATATTGTACTATATACCGTACTATGGCTATACATATTATACCGTTCTATGGCTATAGTGTACTACATACCGTACTATATAATAATACCATACTGTATGGCTATACTACTATATATCTCTTACTAGCTATACCTTACTATACCTACTATGGCTATATTGTACTATTATACCGTATATATAAATATACCATACTTGTATGGTATATACATACTATGTTTACTTTCATTTTTTTTTTTTTTTACATAGTTTTGAAGATATTTTAATTTTTTTGTGTGATATGGTTCAGATATCTCGGCCGTCAACATGAATGATCAAAGAAGTTGAGTGCTCAGTGGCATAACCAGAGGTTGTCTTTTGCAAATAAACGAATGCATGCTGCCACCATTGCTGCAGAAGTTTTAAGTGGTGTGTGGTCAGTCTATCAGTGCTCAGACCATATAACCGCACACCACATCAAATAGTCTGCATGCTGTTTGTCCTGAAGGAAGCCTCTTCAAAGAGCAGTTTGCTGAAGGCAAGCAGATAAGGGCATGGATTTCGGAACCATGTCCTGTTGTAGAGATGAAATCCAGGGCCGAATTGGAACTCCTGCATTCGAAGTTCTGTTCGATCCATTTGGAAATCGATCAGAACTTGCAATTGCAAACTTTCCTTATTTTCCGTTATATAAGAGGCTACTTTTCGGTAACCCTAAAAAGTGGCTTGTGCGGTAGCCTCAAATATACACATGGAAGTTTGAAAATAGCTCGATTTATCTAAGTTTTGTGTATTTGGACATGTACTCTGACCATCTACAGTAATTTTTACCCTTAAAGGGCATGTCCTCCCCTTATAAAACTTTCAACCTATAATAGTATGCCTTCCCCCAGCCGCTATAAAATAATTTTAAGAAAGTGCCCCGATCTTACTTACCTTCCCTCTCTCCTCCGACGCATTGCCCGGCCTTCTGCTTGCAAGACACTGTAAGCAGGGGGCGGGACCGGCAGCCGCGTCCGTGATTGTGCTGAAAGCAGCCAATCACGGACGCGGCTGCGGCTGCTCAGAACAGCGGAGGAGAGAGGGAAGGTAAGTAGATTCCGGGGAATTTCTTAAAATATTTTTTAGCGATTGGGCTGGGGGAAGAAATAATATATTATGGCCAAGGGTTTTTATGATAGGGGGAGGGATCGCAAAACAGGAGGGAGAGGGAGAAGGGCTGCAGTACGCATGCCAAACTTCTCCCAGAGGCGAGACAGGTGGCAGAGTCCATATGGACTTGCTTCCTCTGGTGGGCAGTTTTGGGACTTTTGGGGGGGGACTACAGGAGAACCATATGGAGAGGGGATGTAAGGTAAGTATTTTATTACACTACATGGTGGGGCATTAGTGGGGGGATTATAGTTTTGGGGGTGGACATGCCCCTTATTACTCAGACTTCTGACTTTACCCCATTGACTTCTTTGGGTTCATTTTCAAATTTCACAAAAAAATTTGAAAACAGAATGAAACTTGTCTGTTTCGAACATCAAAGTCCTGTGATTGGATGAGACCAAGATAAACTTATTTGGTTCAGATGGTTGTCAAGCATTTGTGACCAACCAAGTGAGGAGTACTTTTCTTGCCTACAGTCCAGCATGGTAATGGAGTGTGATGGTTTGGGCAGCATTAGTACTGCAGCAATAGAGAGCTACAGTTATGGAGGGACCATGAAGGCCAAAATGTACTGTGACAGAAAATGGTATGCGGTATATGATAACAGCCCCATCACACCTTCAAGACGACCACTGCTTTGCTTAAGAAACTGAGGGTAAAGATGCGGACTGGCCAAGCATGTCTTCAGACTAATCCCTATTGAGCACAATGTGGACATTTTCACTTAGGGGTGTACTTAATTTTGTTCGCAGCAGTTTAGACATTATAGCTACATTTTTCATTATTTTGAGAGGAACATTAAGACCCCCTAAATGAGAAGCCTCGAGTCATGGAATGTGACGTTGACAGTGTGGCTGTAACCAATGGCGGCTACCTGGAAGGAGCTGGTGATAATCAAGAGAAAATATCTTAGTCCAGGGATATTGGTGAAGGAGCAGGCTAGAATCAAGAGAAATATCTTAGTCCTGGTGAAGGAGGCCGTACTGGCCTCTTTCACCAACTCAACTTATCAATAGATTCTGTAACTAAGAAGGCTTCCATGTTGTTGCCAGTAAAACTCAAATTGCATTTGTACAGGTTCAAATCTTCAGTCTTTTACTGAAAATTTAAGATCATGTTTCTTACATCCATGCTAGCTAAATAATAACTTGCAAAGAAAAACAAAAAGATCTATTTGGCCAGCCCATTGAGCAAAACATAATAAACTATGTTTTTTTTTTTGCTATCCCTATAGCAGCTTTAACGTGTTTGCACTTGTGTTTTTTCTAGGAAGCTGAGTGTCACTGGCCGACCGTTTGCCATCAGGGTGCGATCGGCTGGGACAAATTACTGTCAGTCACAGTGAACGTCGGCAATGATATATCGACATGTCCAATTGCCCTTTCATCTTATTCTGGGAACATGGTTTCTGGCGACATTAAAAATACTGCATATTTTGGCCCCCCCCACCGATACATGGGAATATCATTTTGCTTGGCCAAAAAATCTTCTCCTGTGCCCCCAGCATTATTCCCCTTTAAAAAATAGATTTGGCTGATGAATTTCATCAGAGCGCTCCTGATTATACTGCACATGGCACATACTGGCTGTCCTGCACTCTCCCCCTGAAATGTTAAATATGGGCAGAAGCTTGCTGCCCCACGCAAGGTACACACAATCTATCCTTAGAAGCACCCAATTCCGCCCTATGCCCTCTGTAGCCCGGACACTGATTTCTTATTTGACCCTAAAAAAAAAGTATTAGTGGGCATAGTTTGTACATTGTTTCATGATATACACTCCAAGTTGAGCAACCATATAAAAACATTGGTGCCCAATTGCTTTTTCCACAACTTTCCACAAAAGCGGAACCAGGACGGGGGCAGAGCCTACGATGACATAATTAGCTCAGCCCCAGAAGCTGCGTGTATTGGGTGTTATTGGTTGGAAGCCTACGTGTATTTGGTTGGGCTGCGTGTATTTGATTGGAAGCCTGCGTGTATTTGGCTGGAAGCCTGCGAGTGCTGCTTTGGCTGGAAGCCTGCGTGTATTTGGCTGGAAGCCTGCGTGTATTTGGTGGAAAAGCTGAGTTGGTATTGGTTGGGAAGCGCGTGTATTAGGTTTAAAGCCGCGTGTATTTGGAACCCGCGTGTATTAGGTTGGAAGCCCGCGTTGTATTAGGTTGGAGCCCGCGTGTATTAGGTTGAAGCACGCGTGATTAGTGAAGCCGCATGTTATAGGTTGGAGCCCGCAGTGTATTACTGCAGTATTAGGTTGGAAGCCCGCGTGTAGTTAGCCCTGATGTATTAGGTGGAAGCCCGCCTGTATTAGGTTGGAAGCCCACGTGTATCTTGGCCCCATATAAAGAGTGGACTATGGGAAATGGGGACTACAACATTAGTAAACTCATAAAACCAGCTTGACTTTTCCCCAAATTAAACAAACATGATTGACTTTTACACATTCTCCCCATCACCTTCTATAAATAGAATGGTGTTATTGTACATTTCCGGTTATATTCCCTTTTGCTCTATTAAAGAGTTTCCCCTTTGTTAAGTGCAGAGCAGCACTGCACCGACCCCCTACCCCACTGATTCCCACAAGTCCGGCGGTGTAGGACAGGACGTCTTCCCTCTACTCTTCCTTCGCACGGAAGGGAAAACAATGGGAATGGACGACCCTGTTGTGTCCTTGAAGCGCGGGATGACTCACTGCCTCCCCAGGTGCTTCTGACACAATGAAACTATCGAGTGCCTCGGAGCGGAGGGAAAGCAAAGGTGTCACGACGGCGAGCGCGGGAACATCCTTTTAGCTCCCTGGGGTTCTAAAGGTCCTGGACGGTCATTGCTCCCTGTAATGAGCCATTGGCAGATTAGTCAGCGGTTAGTGGCGTGCGGCACATTGCGGGCTGACAGGTGAACGAGAAGTTGCGGAAGATGTGTGTAGTGTGTTTCACCAGCAGAGGGCGCGATATACTATACATTAAGAGACACGTAACAGGACTTCCCGTTCACCGTTAGCCCATTTAGTATTGTGTGATTCCCATCAATGGTTATAGGTCTTATGGCTAACAGAGGTGGTTATAGGGTTACTACTTATCAAGTGTACTATCCTGTATTTACCAACGATGGCTAATCAATTACTGTACATGGTTATTAATACCGACTAATATTTCCAAGTGGGATATACATCCGCTATTAATATATACCTACTGGATGGCCTATAAATACTATATACGTACTATGGCTCTATTTGTACTATATACCTTACATATAATATATACCATACTGTAGGGTATAAAAGACTATATACCGTACTATATAATATATACTAATGTATGCTATAATATATACCACTTAGCTTCATACACACCGTACTATGGCTTATTTGTATATATACTTACTATATATATATACCATGTATGGCTATACTATATATATCCGTAACTATATAATATATACCAATGTATGCTATACATACTATATACACTATACGTTGGCTATAATACTAATACGTACTATGGCTATATTGTACTATATACCGTACCTATTGCATATCATACTATATACCGTACTATATAATATTATACATATATGTGTGGCTATACATACTAACTATATACCTACACTATATAATATACCCGTCACTATGGCTATAATACTATTAATTACCGTACATGCTATATTGTACTATTAACCTTACTATATAATATGACATACTTTGGCTATACATACATCTACCGTCTATATAAATATACTACTACTGCTACTATCGTACTAGCTATACATACTAAAACCGTACTATGGCTATATTGTACTATATACCGTACTATATAATATATACCATACTGTATGGCCAAACTGACATTTACTATCTTTATAAGTACTATATAAATGATACCATACTGTAGGCTATACATACTACTATACCGTAATATGGGCTATACATATATTACTCGTACGATATAATATATACCATACTGTAGGCATACATACATATACCGTTACTATATAATATATTACCATACTGTATGGCCCTATTACATTAATATTTTTTATACCGTACTATGGCTATAAGTATACTATATACCGTCTACTAGGGTATATATACTATATACCTACTATGGATATATATAACGTTTATGGCTATATGTGTACTACATACCGTACTATATAATATATACCATACTGGATGCTTATACATACTATATACTATACTATGTATACATCAATACCGTACTATGGGAGTCTATATACCTCTATATAATATATACCATCCTGACTATGGCTATTATACATACTATATACCGTACTATGGTATACATACTATATACAGTACTATGGTTACATATATATAGTATATGGCTAGATTGTAACTATACTTAACGTACTATATATATTATTACCTCCTGTTGGCTTACATTATATACCACTACTATTGTATAATATATACCGTAGATATGGCTAAAATGTACTATATGGATACACATATTACTGTAGATAGGCTAATACCATACTTATACACGTACTATGGCTATACATACTATAACCCGTACTATGGGTATACTGATACTAATATACCATAATTGGCTCTATAAATACTATATACAGTACTATTGCTATATATTACTATATACCGTTGCTGTGGATGGACTATGCTGTAATATGCACATGTACTATGGCTATACTATGCTATAATATTCACTGTACTGTGGTCTATACTGTGCTATTACTGTACTATATACCGTATTTATAGCTATACTGTGCTCTATATTATGGTGGATACAGTGGATATAGAATCACAGGTGATGTTTTAAACTGTTACTCAGACAGTCATCAGGATCCAGGGAACCCAATTAGGATAATCCCTGATCCCTCTTTGGCTGCCTTCATGTGCAGAAAACTTTTATTTTATATGCAGGGCATCCCTCTCCCATTCCCAACCATGTATAGGAAGTGTAAAATAGAATCCGAACTGTATTTACAGATCCTCGCTCCCACTGTGTCCTATATTGCTGGCAGCCGTGGCTGTAATGGCTGGCTATCTCGAATCACAAGCAGTGGTGCCGGTCGGCCCTCTGCTTGTACTTCCGGCAAGCAGGGAGCCGGATCAGAACAACGCGGGAGGGGCTGTAGTACAGTTTGGATTATAATTTACACATCAACATAGCTGTTGGGGGTGGAGGGATGCCCTGCAATATATTAAAATTAACTATGAGGATGAATATGCCCTTTAATACAGGACAAACAATATACAGAGAACGAAAACAGTGAGAAACATGGTTTTACCAGCACTGCTGCCACCCAATCGTACCAGATCACTGCTTTATGGAATGTTATGGGTTAGCATGCGCCCACAGTGGGTTACTCTGGTGGGCTGGCACAACGGAGACAGTGCACTTACTTTTTAAACAAGATAAACGAGTTTTAATTACATTTAACAGTAAGTATTGCCAATGATTTCAACAAAAACAGTTTCCCCACATAACATGGCAGTAATGAAGAATCCCTGCCTATCGTGCACCACTTTAAAATGACCAGGCCTGTATATGTGTGTCCTTGTAAGTTGGTGTTCTGTTCCTCAGAGTTGTATCCAATAAGGTAAATTGTCTGTCAATAATCTGTCCCCAACAGGTGGTAACAGGATGTTATACACAGGGTCTTGTTTCAGTATCACTCCAAACGATCAGTCCCCACAACAATCTACTTTCATTCTTCCTCCCGAGCCATAGAGAGCAGGGATGTCTTGTTCTTTATCCATCACTGATACCACCTGCCGGCTTGGTGTAATATGTCCATTACAATACACATCACATCTGTGTAGCAGACAGGAACCTTTTTTGGGGATTACACCTTCTTTTAATGGCAGCAGACACAGGGGTGTGTGGTTCTAACTCTGATTTGACCATACAATTGTCAAATAGAGATCTCAGCTCTGTAAGTAAGTTATATATTTTGTGTTGTCCCTAAGTATAAGTCAGTGCTATATTATATCTACATTTACTGATGGTCATTAATGGTAAATAGTGAAGATAGTACACACATACTATACCACTTTCCTTATGCAATATCATATACCCCCTACCACATGGTTGGGTAGTCTAAAATGCATCTATGAAAAATCAACTATATTTTATAATAGTAAGGGATAATATATATATGGTAGACTAGCAAAAGTGGGCCCGTTGGTGCATGAATGAAATTTTGTGTGTGTGTGCTTGGAGGTAATTGTTGTAATGAAAGCCTGGGTCATTGCTTCATGTGATAAACACAAGTGCACCAAAACATGCAAGTTAATTCGGGATCTTCTGCCTCTCCCTTATGCAATTATAATGTTAAGCTGTAGGGCAGATGAGAGGCTAATTACAGCGTTAGGCAGGTAGTAGGTATCAGGATCCATTCTGAACTTGCTTTACCCTTTCCACTCTCAGCAAGTATCTAGGGGGGGAGGCTTCAAATGGGAGAAGGTCTGAAAGTCCCAGGCAAATCCCACGCATTAAATATGATCAAACACACACATACTATCCCATTCTTTTGGACCGGCAGGCTTAACATGTTTAAAAACTACAAACTCCGCGGAATTACCTGCTGCACAGACATTTTACTGACTTACAGACATTAAAAGCCATTGATTTAGCGATTTCCTCCCAAAAGGGGTTTCAATATCACAGATTGAAACTAAACTCCCGGCCATCCTGTTGGCACGCCAAGTTTCTACTTATGTCCATTGGCTACTGAAGTAGTCGATGCATAAAGTGTAATGATATAGAGCATAGGTGTGAACTTGTCACCTGTTTAAAAACTAACAACTCCAGCATTTACTGGTCTGCCAGATTTTTTTTTTTTTGTGGAAATTATTTTCATACATCCTGGAATCACGCCCTTATGACTTCAGACATAGAGCTATGCTTTAGCGATTCCACCAAGGTTTGTCATATGACATGTTTGCAAACTACCAAACTCCAGCATTCAGCATTTATGTGTTATACGTGTACTCGCTTCTCTCTCTTCTTTTTTTCCAGGTATGTTCTCTTCCGCGTGATCTCGCCAACAAGCACAATGCGCTTTTCCTTCCATATACCGCACACCACATCAAATTAGTCTGCATGCTGTTGTCCCTGAAGGAAGCCTCTTCTAAAGAGCAGTTTGCTGAAGGCAAGCAGACTAAGGGCATGGATTTCTGGAACCATGTCCTGTGTAGAGATGAAATCCAGGGCCGAATTGGAACTCCTGCATTCGAAGTTCTGTTCAGATCCATTTGGAATCGATCAGAACTTTCAGATTGCAAACTTTCCTTATTTTCCGTTATATAAGAGGCTACTTTCGGTAACCCTAAAAAGTGGCCTTGTGCGGTAGCCTCAAATATACACATGGAAGTTTGAAAATAGCTCGATTTTATCTAAGTTTTTGTGATTTGGACATGTTACTCTGACCATCTACAGTAATTTTTTACCCTTAAAGGGCATGTCCTCCCTTATAATAAACTTTTCACCTATAATAGTATGCCTTCCCCCAGCCGCTATAAAATAATTTTAAGAAAGTGCCCCGATCTTTACTTACCTTCCCTCTCTCCTCCGACGCATTGCCCGGCCTTCTGCTTGCAAGACACTGTAAGCAGGGGGCGGGACCGGCAGCCGCGTCCGTGATTGCTGGCCCTCCCTTACATTTTCTGCATAAGGAGAGGCAGAAGATCCCGAATTACACTTGCATGTTTGTGCACTTGTTTTATCACCTAGAGCATGACCCCGAGGCTTTCAATTAAAACAATTACCTCCAACACACAACACAAAAATTTCAATGCACCAACGGGCACCACTTTGCTAGTCTACACATATATATATATATCCCTTTATTATATAAATATATTTATATTTTCATAGGGATTTTAGGAGCTACCAATGTGGTGGGGGTATATGATATTACATATAGGAAGTGTGTATAGTATGTGTGTACTATCTTCACTATTTACATTTAAATGACCATCGGTAAATGTGATATAAAGTATAGCACTGACTATTTAGGACAACACAAAATATATAACTTACTTAAAGAGCTGAGATCTCTTTTGAACATTGTATGGTCAAAATCAAGAGGTTAAACACACACCCCTGTGTCTGCCCATTAAAAGAAGTGTAATCCAAAAAAAGTTTCTGTCGCTACACAGGATGTGATGTGTATTGTAATGGACATATACACCAAGCCGCAGGTGGTATCAGTGAGGATAAAACAAGACACTCTGCTCTCCTATGGCCGGAGGAAAGAAAGTGAAAGTAGATTGTTGTGTGGGGACTGATCGTTTGGAGTGATACTGAAACAAGACCCTGTGTATAACATCCTGTTACCACCTGTTGGGGGACAGATTATTGGCAGACAATTACCTTATGGATACAACTCTGAGGAACAGAACACCAACTTACAAGGACACACATATACAGGCCTGGTCATATTTAAAGTGGTCACATAGGCAGGGATTACTTCATTACTGCCCATGTTATGTGGGGAAACTGTTTTTGTTTTAAATCATGGCAATACTTACTGTTAAATGTAATAAACTCGTTTATCTTGTTTAAAGAAGTAAGTGCACTGTCTCCGTTGTGCCAGCCCACCAGAGTAACCCACTGTGTGCCAGCAACCCATAATCATTCCATAAAGCAGTGATCTGGTACGTATTGGTGGCAGCAGTGCTGGTAAAACCATGTATTCTCACTGTTTTCTCTTTATATTTTGTTTCTGTATTAAAGGGCATATTCATCCTCAAATTAATTTTTAATATATTGCAGGGCATCCCTCCACCCCCAACAGCTATGTTAGATGTGTAAAATTATAATCCAAACTGTACTTACAGCCCCTCCACGGTTGTTCTGATCCGGCTCCCTGCTTGCCGGAAGTACAAGCAGAGGGCCGGACCGGCAGCCACGCGTGTGATTCGATGAGGGCAGCCAATTACAGCCACGGCTGCCAGCAATAAGGACACAGGGGAGCGAGGATCTGTAAGTACAGTTCGGATTCTATTTTCAACTTCCTATACAGTGTTGGGATGGGAGAGGATGCCCTGCAATATAAAAAATGTTTTGCGCCACATGAAGGGCACCAAAGAGGGATCAGGGATTATCCTAATTGGGTTGCCTGGATCCTGATGACACTGTCTGAGTAACAGTTTAAAACATACCTGTGATTCTATATCCACTGTATCCACACATATAATATAGCACAGTATAGCTATAATACGGTATATAGTACAGTATATAGCACAGTATAGCCACAGTACAGTGAATATTATAGCATAGTATAGCCATAGTACAGTGCATATACAGATAGTACATCCACAGCACGGTATATAGTATATATAGCAATAGTACTGTATATAGTATGTATAGAGCCATTATGGTATATAGTACATATACCCATAGTACGGTTTTATAGTATGTATAGCCATAGTACGTATAATAGTATGTATACCATGTACATATTTGTATAGCATATAGTACAGTTTAGCCATAGTACGGTTATTATGTATAACAATAGTATGGTATATAGTATGTATAGCCATACAGTATGGTATATATTATAGTAGTCGGTATATAGTTTTAATTAGCCATAGTACAGTATATAGTATGTATATGCCATAGTACGTATATAGTATGTATATCCATAGTACGGTATTAGTATGTAATAGCCATACATATGGTATATATTATATTACGGTATTAGTACAATATAGCCATAGACGGTATATAGTATGTTAGCCTAGTATAGTATATAGTATGTATAGCCAACATTCTGGTATATATTATATAGTACGGTATGTAGTACACTATAGCCATAGAACGGTTATATAATGTATAGCCATAGTACGGTATATAGTACATTGCCATAGACGGTATATAGTATGCTAGCCAATAGTACGTATATGTATGTATCCATACAGTAGGGTATATATTATATTACGGTAGTATAGTATGTATAGCCATACATGTATGGTATATATTATATAGTACAGTATATAGTACAATATAGCCCTATACGGTGTTTTAGTATGTATAGCTATAGTACTTATATTTTATAGACATACAGTATAGTATATATTATATGTACGGTATATAGTTTTATAGCCATACAGTATGGTATATATATTAGTAGGTATATAGTACAATATAGCCAAGTACGGGTATATAGTAGTATAGCCATACAGTATGGTATATTTATATAGTACGGTATTAGTATGTATGCCACCATTATGGTATATATTTAATAGTACGGTATATTAGTACAATATAGCAATAGTACGGTATATAGTACAATATAGCCATAGTACGGTATATTAGTATGTATAGCCATAGTACGTATATAGTAGTATAAGCCATATACAGTAATGGTATATATTATATAACTGATATAGTATGTATAGCCAACAGTTGTTATATTATATAGTACAGTATATATACAATATAGCCATAGTACGGTGTTTTAGTATGTATAGCTATAGTACGGTATTATTAAGACATCATATGTATAATTAATAGTACGGTATAAGTATTTATAGCCATACAGTATGGTATATATTATATAGTAAGTAATATAGTACAATATAGCCATAGTACGGTATACTAGTATGTATAGCCATACAGTATGTATATTATATAGTATGGTATTAGTATGTTAGCCACACATTATGTATATATTATATAGTACGGATATAGTACAATATATCCATAGTACAGTATATAGTATTTATACCATACAGTATGGTATATAGTACAGTAAGCTACACTATACTGGAAGTAGTTGAACCCTATAATCCACCTCCTGTTAGCCATAAACCTATAACCATTATAGGGAATCACACAATACTAAATGGGCTAACGGTGAACGGGAAGTCCTGTTACGTGTTCCTTATAATGGTATAGTATTATCGCCCCGTCTGGCCTGGTGAACACACTACACAACTATCTCCCTCAACTTCTCGTTCACCTGTCAGCCCCGCAATGTGCCGCACCGCCCACTAACCGCTGACTAATCTGCAATTGGCTCATTAAGGGAGCATGACCGTCCAGGACCTTTAAGAACCCGCAGGGAGCTAAAAGGATGTTCCCGCGCGCGCCGTCGTGAGACACCTTTGCTTTCCCCGCCCCGATCCGGCACTCGATAGTTTATCATTGTGTTCAGAGCACCTGGGGAGGCAGTGAGTCAGTCCCGCGCTTCAAGGACACAACAGGGTCTGTCCATTCCCATTGTTTCCCTTCCGTGCGAAGGAATGTAAAGGGAAGGACGTCCTGTCCTACACCGCCGGACTTGTGGGAATCATGGGGTAGGGGGTCGTGCAGCTGCTGCTCTGCACTTAACAAAGGGGAAACTCTTTAATAGAGCAAAAGTGAATATACGGAGAATGTACAATAGACACCATTCTATTTAATAGAAGGTGATGGGGAGAATGTGTAAAATCAATCATGTTTGTTTAATTTGGGGAAAAGTCAAGCTGGTTTTATGAGTTTACTTAATGTTGTAGTCCCCATTTCCCATAGTCCACTCTTTATTTGGGCCAAATACACGTGGGCTTCCAACCTAATACATACACGCGGCTTCCACCTATAAACGCGGGCTTCCAACCTAATACTGCAGTAATACACGCGGGCTCCAACCTAATACATGCGGGCTTCAACCTAATACACGCGGGCTTCCAACCTAATACACGCGGGCTTCCAACCTAATACACGCGGGCTTCCAACCTAATCACGCGGCTTCCACCTAATACACGCGGGCTTTTCCAACCTAATACACGCGGGCTTCCAACCTAATACACGCGGGCTTCCAACCTAATACACGCGGGCTTTAACCTAATACATGCAGCCTTCCAACCAAATACACGCAGGCTTCCAGCCAAATACACGCAGGCTTCCAGCCAAATACACGCAGGCTTCCAGCCAAATACACGCAGGCTTCCAATCAAATACACGCAGCCCAACCAAATACACGTAGGCTTCCAACCAAATAACAAACCCAATACACCAGCTTCTGGGGCTGAGCTAATTATGTCATCGTGGCTCTGCCCCCGTCCTGGTTCACACTTTGTGGAAAGTTGGTGAAAAAGCAATTGGGCACAAATGTTTTATATGGTTAGCTCAACTTGGAGTGTATATCATGAAAACAATGTACAAACTATGCCCACTAATACTTTTTTTTAGGGTCAAATAAGAAATCAGTGTCCGGGCTACAGGAGGGCATAGGGCGGAATTGGGTGCTTCTAAGGATAGATTGGTGTGTACCTTGCGTGGGGCAGCAAGCTTCTGCCCATATTTAACATTTCAGGGGGAGAGTGCTAGTACAGCCATATGTGCCATGTGCAGTATAATCAGGAGCGCTCCTGAGTAAATTCATCAGACCAATATCTATTTTTTAAAAGGGGAATAATGCTGGGGCACAGGAGAATTTTTTTGGCCAAGCAAAATATATTCCCATGTACTCGGTGGGGCCAAAATATGCAGTATTTTTAATGTCGCCAGAAACCTGTTTCCGCAGATAAGATGAAAGGGCATTGGACATGTCGATATATCATTGCCGACGTTCACTTGACTGACAGTAATTTGTCCAGCCGATCGCACCCTGATGGCAAACGGTCGGCCAGTGACACTCAGCTTCCTAGAAAAAACACAAGTGCAACACGTTAAAGCTGCTATATGCGGATAGCAAAAAAAAAAACATAGTTTATTATGTTTGCTCAAGTGGGCTCGGCCTCAATGATATATACTTTGTTTTTCTTTGCAAGTTATTATTTGCTAGCAGGATGTAGAAACATGATCTTACATTTCAGTAAAAGACGAAGATTTGAACTGTACAAATGCAAATTTGAGTTTTACTGGCAAACTTGGAAGCCTTCTTAGTTACAGAATCTATTGATAAGTTGAGTTGGTGAAAGAGGCCATTAACGGCCTCCTTCACCAGGACTAAGATATTTCTCTTGTCTATCTAGCCTCGCTCCTTCACCAATCTCCCTGGACTAAGATATTTCTCTTGATTATCACCAGCTCCTTCCAGGGTAGCCGCCATTGGTTACAGCCACACTGTCAACGTCACATCCATGACTCGAGGCTTCTCATTTAGGGGGGTCTTTAATGTTCCCTTCAAAATAATGAAAATGTAGCTAATAATGTCTAAACTGCTGGCAACAAAATTAAGTACACCCCTAAGTGAAAAATGTCCACATTGTGCTCAATAGGGATTAGGTCTGAAGACATGCTTGGCCAGTCCAGCATCTTTACCCTCAGTTTCTTAAGCAAAGCAGTGGTCGTCTTGAAGGTGTGATGGGGCTGTTATCATATACCCTGCAGACCATTTTCTGTCACAGTACATTTTGGCCTTCATGGTTCCCTCCATGAACTGTAGCTCTCTATTGCTGGCAGTACTAATGCTGCCCCAAACCATCACACTCCCATTACCATGCTGGACTGTAGGCAAGAAAAGTACTCCTCACTTGGTTGTGTCACAAATGCTTGACACCATCTGAACCAAATAAGTTTATCTTGGTCTCATCCAATCACAGGACTATTGATGTTCGAAACAGACAAGTTTCATTCTGTTTTCAAATTTTTGTGAAATTTGAAAATGAACCCAAAGAAGTCAATGGGGTAAAAGTCAGAAGTCTGAGTAAATTAAAGGGCATGTCCACCCCCAAAACATAATCCCCCCCACTAATGGCCCCACCATGTAGTGTAATAAATACTTACCTTACATCCCCTCCATATGGTTCTCCTGTAGTCCCCCCCCAAAGTCCCAAAACTGCCCACCAGGAGGATAGAGAAGTCCCATATAGGACTCTGCCACCTGTCTCGCCTCTGGGAGAAGTTTGGCATGCGTACTGCAGCCCTTCTCCCTCTCCCTCCTGTTTTGCGATCCCTCCCCCTATCATAAAAACCCTTGGCCATATAATTTATTTCTTCCCCCAGCCCAATCGCTAAAAATAATTTTAAAAATTCCCCCCGGAATTCTACTTACCTTCCCTCTCTCCTCCGGTGTTCTGAGCAGCGCGCAGCCGCGTCCGTGATTGGCTGCTTTCAGCTGTATTAGGTTGGAAGCCCACGTGTATTTGGCCCAATATAAAGAGTGGACTATGGGAAATGGGGACTACAAACATTAAGTAAACTCATAAAACCAGCTTGACTTTTCCCCAAATTAAACAAACATGATTGACTTTTACACATTCTCCCCCATCACCTTCTATTAAATAGAATGGTGTCTATTGTACATTCTCCGTTATATTCACTTTTGCTCTATTAAAGAGTTTCCCCTTTAGTTAAGTGCAGAGCAGCAGCTGCACCGACCCCCTACCCCACTGATTCCCACAAGTCCGGCGGTTGTAGGACAGGACGTCCTTCCCTCTCTACATTCCTTCGCACGGAAGGGAAACAATGGGAATGGACAGACCCTTGTTGTGTCCTTGAAGCGCGGGACTGACTCACTGCCTCCCCAGGTGCTTCTGAACACAATGATAAACTATCGAGTGCCTCGGATGGGCGGGAAAGCAAAGGTGTCTCACGACTGGCGCGCGCGGGAACATCCTTTTAGCTCCCTGCGGGTTCTTAAAGGTCCTGGAACGGTCATGTGCTCCCTGTAATGAGCCAATTGGCAGATTAGTCAGCGGTTAGTGGGCGGTGCGGCACATTGCGGGGCTGACAGGTGAACGAGAAGTTGAGGAAGATAGTTGTGTAGTGTGTTCACCAGGCCAGACGGGGCGATAATACTATACCATTATAGAGAACACGTAACAGGACTTCCCGTTCACCGTTAGCCCATTTAGTATTGTTGTGATTCCCTATAATGGTTATAGGTCTTATGGCTAACAGGAGGTGGATTTATAGGGTTTCAACTACTTCCAGTCATAGTGTAGCTATACTGTACTATATACCATACTGTATGGCTATAAATACTATATACTGTACTATGGCTATATTGTACTATATACCGTACTATATAATATATACCATAATGTGAATTATTATGAACATCATGTATGTTCCCCTTGGTGTATGACTTGTGTATTTTGTTACTGTACGGCGCTGCGTCCCCAAGTGGCGCTTATAAATAAAACTAGACTTACATACTTTGCATTGCCCCTATTACTTGTGACTTACTGGGCGATGCACCACTGGGCCCGAACACTCCTAAGAGAGTTTAAGCTTAAAAGTACTGTTTGAAATACGTTTAGGTGCCTCTACATAAAGCATAAAAAAAAATCATACCTGGATAAGAATAGAAATGTCCATATTGAGTCCAGGAAACATGGAAATTGGTATTTTTTAGAAATTATGTAGCTTGGAGGTGAGGTACAAGGTTTTGTCTTCTGATACAATTAGTTTAGTAATCTTATGTTTTTTTTGTTTCCAAGTCTTCTGGTGTCCTTTGTTTAAGGCTGGGTACACACAAAGGACTTTTTGTCCGAATGAGCATCGCTACTAGCTTCATAGGGAAAGGCCCAATTGCCTGATTTAAGGCCCAATTCGGCCCATTTCTATCGGCTCAGCACAGATTTTTCAGCCAATTGGCTGATACCTGGAAGTATCGGTGTTGGGATGAAAAAGCTGCTTGTGTGTACCCAGTTAAGGATCATGTGAATCCAATCAATAAATAGATCAGTACCACCACAGTCAAATTTACGGCTTAATGGACTTGAGAATACCCTAGTTAGTTTTTATTCTGATCTTGTAATGTGCTTCATGGGACATCATCCCCATTAAACTTGTCATAAAAGCTTAGTTACAATATCTCTGTAATTATTTGGGTTAAAAAAGACAAAAGTGCATCACCGAACATGTAAGGCGTAGATATTCTTTAGTGTTTCTAATAAACTCTCATTTTTATTATCTTGGTTTATGATTACTTCAGGCCAGGTCCATCTTTCTCTGACCCCTCAACCCACAACCTGTCCCCATGCCCTCTCCAGTAATGTAATAGTGATTACAACTAAACAAGAAACAACCATCTCAATGATACTCGAGCATGGATCGCTTTCGTAAGGTTTGAGTTAAAGTTTCGAAGGTTTAGCATGTATGAGTATTATAAAAGTACACAGGACATCTTTCATCTTAAGCGGGTGGGTACACACTTGGACAAGAAATGATACTTTGATAGTATGTGCCTGCATAAAAACTACCAGTCCTGCCAGCAGATTATGAGTTGAAACCAGCTCGGCTGGTTGCCACAAAAGTTTCCATGGTGATTATTGGCTCACTATACATAGTGTAGGGAGTTGGTAATGGATCAGTAGAATTATGTAGCAGCACCCACGAGCGCACAATGTGTACGAACAGTAAGAAACAGGAATTTCTTACTCCCAGGGTCCCATAGAGTAAGGGCGGAGATATGCAACCTTTCTCCTTTATGTCCTAGGCAATGCAGTGTCCAGAAAATGATGGCTTATTAACATGCAATCAAGCCAGTTCGAAAGAAACAGAGTAAAGAGAGATTGTTCAAGCTGTTGTAAGTATCTGTAATAAGTTTATCATTGTACAGGTAATGTGTGATTGCGTCATGTCTGGTAGTGCGGAGATTTTCAATTTCATATTTCAAATTTATTATAAGATGTCTTCACCTTGTGTGACAGGCAAAGTCTAATGTTGTGGAGAGCTGTGCAGGTTTAAGCTGATTCTTGGTGGATGGTGTGGGAAGAGCTGACTACTGGTGATGAATATTGGAGTACTGCATTGTCCTTGTTGCAGAAGCCAGAGCCCAGTATGTTTGGTTGAAGCACCACTATGTTATTTCCCCTCGTGGTTCATGAGGGAAGAATCGGGGGGGGGGAGGGCATTGTCTCTTTACCTCGATGTGTAGAGGGATTTGAAGTTGTGCCTGCTTGAAAACTCATGGGGTTATTTATAAAACCTGGATCAAGTAGTAATTATTAATCAAGAGTTCATAGCGGATGTGATTCGTATTTGACAATGCGGTTGTAAGATACTGCTATTGTCTAAAATACCGTTAAAGGCTGTTCAAGTGGGCGGGGGGAAACAACAATACCAAATGTGGCTATCTGTATTTTACAGTCGCCCTGTTTGTCCCATAGCATGTTTTTACGATGGTGGTAAAGGTGCAATATTGCAAAACTAGTGATACCACCCCATTTATAAACATGCCCATTCCAACCCCACGAAAAAGTGCCTAAGCATATTTATATGTGTATATATCGAGAGAGAGGAGAGCTGCCAAACCAGCTCCTGTGACAGTGCTTTAAAATGTAAAATCATACCGAGGTTGGGTCCTAATTTTATGGAGGATCAGGTAAACTGAGGACTACTGGGCAATTAGAGTGTTTTCTTCTTTGGAACTAGACATTTGTAGCATGGATCTGATAAAAAAAAAAAAAAAAAAATCTGCGTGTTGTATTCAACTTGATTATTGGCAGCATTCAGAGGCTGCTTTTTTCATGAATGTACTTTGCATTTTGTGCAGCATTTCACATCTCTTCTCGTCAGTCACTACATCTCTTTTTGATTTGATTCCCAATGCATGTGGGATGTTTGTAATAAATCCAAAGAAAAAATAAATTCAGGCCTCAGGGACTCAGTTCTTATGGTTAATGAAATAAAAGCAGAGCCTGTCTACACCAGAAAAAAAAAGCAGGAAAAGCTCAAGCATGGACACACAAGATGTGTGCAAAATGGAAATGGACAAAGTGATGTATGAATAAATATGTCAAGCCCAGACATGTTAACCCAATAACAAGTAGAACATTTCCTTTCCCCGTCTCTTTGTTGCGAATAGTGAATAGTTAGTGCCATTTATTTAGGACTCGCAATGCACATTTCATTTCAATCGAGATATGTCACAGAACTTTAAAAGGGACATTCCCGTCTTTAAATTGTAATGGGATATCGTTAGATTACATACAAAATTACAAAATTCTTACAGTTTAGCACAGCATTCAGCCAGACAAAATGAGGACATATATGAAATCTTTTTCTCCTATTAAAAACATCAATACCGGGGCCTAGTTTCTAAGCAATGCACTGTATTTATTTGCTATTATTATTATCAACTTTTGGGGACATGAGCCTTAAGGTTCGTACACACGTGCGATCGCGGGTTGCCGAACCGGACGGCACCATGTGTACGAACGGCTTGTTCGGCCGGGTAATTGGTCCGTGTATGGGCCACTGTATTAGAAAGACATAGAATACACAGCCTGAAGTAATTCAAGAGCTCAAGCTCCCTTAGTAATAGGATCAGTTTACAATATTATCCAGTTTTTTGGAATAAATACATCATTTCAACACAGCATCCACAAGTGATTGTGGTTTATTAGCTGTGTGATAGCACCCTGATTGTAATTACCTGTGAAACAACTAACGATGTCAAATAAATGCACTGCAGATATTGGGGACTGTATCAGGGGAGAGCAGTTGTACAATAGCTCAGTCCTAACATTACCAGGAAGAAAACATAACTTAAAAAATGAGGGGGGGGTGAGGGGGGGGGGGGGTTGGAGTGGGGGGGGGGGGGATTGTCTATGCTTTTTATATAGGTTTTAGGTTGGGGGGTGGGGATCCATTAAAGACACAAGATTGCGTTTATTGACTGACATATGGATTGCTGGAAGTGGCCGCTTATTGCGTCTTTATGGAAAGACAGACCAATATTTTAGGCCTGATCAAATGACATATCGGCGACCTAAATGTTGAATTGTGTGCACAGCCCTTATCATGGACGGACATATTTAAACCGTTGTATTTAAATCTAATCAGTGTGGGAAACTCTGTGTTCAAGGTTTTATTTGGCTGTGCAAGGCAAGAGATATTTCTGCAAGCATGCAGAGATGGAAGAATCATCGGTTTCAAAGTTAATGGAGCTCATCCTTGTACGGGCTGGTCAGAATGGACTGGAGGTCAAGAACTTTTTAACTAGTCCAATTGGCTAAAGTCATCCATTGTAACAAAAATAAGCATGGTGAACTCAGCATTTTCACACCAATGATGTTGGATACGAGAATTATTTAACTATTTGTCAAGCATCACTTTACTCCATAGCTGCAAGACAGACAGGCAGACCTCAGTTAGGTGTGTGCTGTTTAACTTCCTACCCCAGCATGTAGGAGGAAAATAAGCAGGGACGAGTCAAAACACATTCCAAATGTCAATGTGACATTTTTTGTACATTCCAGGCTTAGGCACACGCCTCTAATTGACATTTAAGCACAACAACTTTTACATATTTAAGCTTTAGATATTGAAACATAAACCACTTGAGCATATAGCTGGGTGCTCGTACAAAGCTATGCGGGTAATGCATCTCAAATTACATAAGCACCATACTGGAGGTAGCTTCTAAATAACACACGTAAAACAAGTTACAACTAATCTAAAGTTCACGTTTATGTAAATAAAACTGAACTTAATTTTAAATTCCTTACCTAGGGATATCATTTACAGCTGGAGGAGCATGACTCTCATGACACAGAACACCAGATTTCAGGCAAAGTTTTTGTGTAAAAAACATTAAACAATGCTCATGTCATAAAAAATGTTAAGTCGTTCTCGTTTATTACAAAAAAGAAAAGTAATCGTTGAGTTATTTATTAGTAGAATGGATGTAAGAACCAAACCTTCAACCTCAATTATGTCTTGCTAAAAAGAAAGAGTTACAACTATCCACACGAGCTACATTATCCCACCATTTAACTTGATTATAATGATAAACCGGGAAGTAGCCCGTGGTAAGCTGTGATCTGTTGGAGACCTTTTTGAATCGTGTGTCAAATTGCCACTTAAAGAATTTCTGGAAGCACATAGGAAAAGCAGATAGAAGCGAACAAATCAACAGGAAGCGATTTTTTTCATTTACCCACAACCCCATGCAAAAAAGCAAATGCCATGTAAAAAACAGATAACAGAAGTGGATGACAAGTAGCACCTCGCCATAACCAGGAGGAATCTTTTAAGTTGTTTCCTGAACTTTTATTTGTTGTTGGGCTACTTAATTATTTCACCTAATAAACATCAGTGTGATCACTAGTTCCAATGGGTTTTAATTTGACAATTTTCCTAGAAATTGGCCTTCTTAGTGTACGGCAGTCAAGCAGCTAGATTTTCCTTCTATGTATATCATATATTCTTTTGAAGATCCACTGCACTACCAAAAAAAGCCAATTGGTTCAAGAGTTTATTATAGGAGGACATACTGCTGGTTACTATTCATATGCTGTACATCAAAGAGCAAGTTTGGGTGAACCATTTGAATAGTTGTTTTGTTGCCAGTGTGCATCGTCTGATACAGTTCTTTTGTTGGGTTGTGGAAAATGGTATTTTTAGTTCCTGTCTGTAGAGATCCTGATTGAATGTCCTATAACCCAAAACTACTAAAAGTCTATTTGTAGTGATGGCTCATTTTAAAAGTTCCACAACAAACAAGGATTACAGGGGGGGAGGATAAATTTTCAAAGACGGTATAGAAGAATAGTGTTAGAGTGGCATATTATGTAGATTTTAGTTCTATTGAGCCAGATTCTGTTTATTCTGTTAGCAACAAAGTCAAGTATGTATTAATAGCAGGGTGTCGATGTTTGTTATGATACAAGACCATGTAGATCATTAAAATCTAACATATAATGTGCAAATGATGCAATCCAAACTTAGCTAAGTTTGTTGAAATGGGCAGCAAAAAATACCCTTATGGGTGGCGTAATTGCAACAATCATGCTATACCATTCAGGATTACTATCTTAAATATCTCATGCACGGTCGATCGTGTATGACGATGAGCGCTATTGTGCAATATTTTTCTTTCTATCGGGATAGTGAATTTTTGTCTATTTGGTCAATCCCAATTGGATGAGAGAGTGTAGCATCTATGGCCACCATAGTAATTCCGATATTCTCTATTAATTAAAAAGAAAAAACCATACTTCCATATTCCCTTGTTATGTTCTTCTTAGGTTTGTTATTAGCTGACATTTAAATGGTTTCTTGGAATGCCCTAAACATTTAATTTTTACCACAGTGGCGGGGTTTGGGTGATTAAAATTGCTTTAGACTCTATGGAACAAATGATTACCCAGTGGGTGTGAATCAAGGGGCAGGACAATATTAAGGGCTCGTTCCACACTGAAACTGAGAAATGCGCAGATGGGTTGTCTGTCAGTTGTATCCATTTTTCACAAGTGTATTCAATAGATTTCGATAGAAAATGCATGAAAAAACGACAGAAGGCTGCATGCAGATGCATTTTTAAACGGACTGGAACGAAATGATTAGAACGCAGCAGGTGTAACGATAGTATGAAATCCTAGGTTGACTGCTGTCATTTTTTTTATAACTCACTGCTTGAAAACAGGATTACAAACTGATTGTCGTGGTGAACGAGCCCTAAAGGGCTTCGCCACACTCAGAACCAAAAAATGGGCCCCTGTCAGTTACTTGCCCCCAACCCTAAGTAATTTCGCTAATTATGTCTTGTAGAAAACTAACGTTCATTAAATGAATACTGAAGGACAAATGCATCAATATAAGAGACCAAAATAAGAGATACACAAAGCAACATAGGCTTTTCTAGCAACTTTTCTGGAATATAAATGTTAGACCAGTAGGACTGTGCTAGACAGTACAAGGGTATTGATCAAAGCGTCAGATCAGCGAACATGTAAAGCCTGCAGTGGAGATAGTGTGCATCACAGAACATTTGTGAGTATTTAGATATTTGTCCAGCCACAAATAGATCAAAACTATATTCATATAGGACCCAAAAGAAAAAGGGGGGGATTAAATACAATATTATATAAAATTCACAGATACAGTTGGCTTGTGTTTTAGATTAAACACTCACTTAAACATAAGCTGGTCCTTGGTGCCATGACTCCAGACCAGTTGTTGTCTATATACGTTTGGTCAAATAAGGTTAGGATGGGTTTATGGATATATCAACTCCCACTTGAAAATATATAGTATAGTTACATTTCCTAGCCACTCAGTGGTCCAGGTTGCGCCACCCCAGACCCATTGCTCAACACCGGCTATGAAAACCGCAGTGGCAGATCCGGGATATGTTAAAAGTTTTCAAGTGTAAAGTTGTTTCACTGTTGATTTAGAAGACTGGGGTGTTGTCTTTCTGGTGTGCGCCAGTGATTCGTTTTTTCACATTTAGAATTGCTCCACAAGCAGAACTGTTTAGCACAGAAAAGCCTGTGGGTTTAATAGGTTATGCGTCGACCCAAAGTTGGGAACTAAAAAAAAAACGGTGTACACTGTTAATTCGTAGTTAAAAATGTTCATGATGTATGATCACGTGGAGTGTGTTGTGCTTTCTTCACTTTTTTTAATAAGAGCAGTTAGGTACATACATGGATTGGTTTCATTAAACATTCTTACTAAAAATTACAAATGGAAGGTATTTGGAAGTAAATGGCCCCCAAAGCTCAATAGACATCCTGGCAGGATCAGAAAAAAAAAACCCTAATAGATCATTGATTATGGGCCGGAGACACTCGAAAAAGATGTCAAGGACCAAGTGGAAGAGTTGAATTAATAAAAGAAGGCGGCTGGATAGGTTCGTTGAGATTCTGAAACTGACAATTTATTGGATTTAAAACTGCGAAAGAAGTCTGAGTGTCATATTATTCTTAAGGAACAGCCCGAAGACAAAGCTTTAGGACAAATCAAATCAGGACAAGTGTCAGTAAATGGTTGTCAGACGCAATAAACAGCTAAGTCAATTAACGGAAGGGCACAAATAACACCAAATGAGGGTAACGAAACAGGAAGCAGAAAACAGATTAGGAACAGCAACAATCAGACTCTAAAAATAGAAGATTAGTAGAAGATGAATTTACAGCACTACCTATTGGAAGATGGGATAAAAACACACAGGTTATTCAATAAAAGTTCTATCGTTTTAAAAATGGTGCTAATTTTGCCCAACCAATCAGATCTTTATTTACATTTAAAGAAACATCTGATTGGTTGGGGCCACAATAGCACCATTTGTAAACAATAAGCCTTTTATGAAATTAACCTGTTAGTGTTACTTCCAAGGAATGTGCCAATGTCCAGGACTATTGACTTCAAGTACTGAAAACACACCTGGGCGGGCGCTCTCCATGGTATGAGTAAACTCGCATGATAGATGAGCGGATTGGACAGCGCAATCCAGCCTCTTAAAACAGCTGGCTGTGTGACACAGTGAGTCCCAAGCTAAATGTGGTCTTTATTGGAAAAAAAGCTAACAACAATGTATAACAAGCTGAGATACTAATCATATGGAATTGAATTGATGTAGGAGCTTTAGCAAGAAAAAAGCATTAGATGTGCTTATATACATCAATATCCATCAATCAGATGGAAATATAAACAATTAAATGTGAGTCGAATAAAGGAAATCGGGTTGGTATGCAGGGAAATAAATTTCAGTCTAGAGCGTTTGATAGTCTCTTAACATGACTAAATTAGGAGGACTGTTTTTTCAGACCAAAATTACCGTTCCATTTCCGCGGACTTTGATGTCATTGATGTGAAGAAAATTGTGGAGTACTTTTAGCAAGTAGCAGGAAGTTAATGGCTTTCCGAGTCCCTTGAACACCATATACATGTAGAGTAGACAGGAAAGCAGCCGGTTTTCACTGAAACGGAAGGGACCACTCCCAACGACTAACAAATAGTCCTTCTTATGTCAGTGATTTGTAGTGGAATGTGGCTACGGGATTCTCTGAGACTCGTTTTTGATCAGATTATGGTATAGAAGAGACGTTAAAGACAGGCCTAAAAATGCAATCATCTGTTGCAGCAGAAATTTAGGGTAACATAACTGTAGTCTGTAGTACAGTATTATAGACCGCATTGTGGGCTAAGGTGCTGAGACGTCTAATTAAACACTAGGGCACTGTAAAAAAAAAAAAGAAGAAAACTCAATTGGTGTCACCCCATGGCTCCTGGTTTTCTGCATGGCAATAGGAAGCGGTACTAGTATCCTTAATGGGAGGTGGGTAGGTAGAACGAAGCAAAATCTAAAATGTCTTTATTCAGCAATAGGAGTTCAGGAAATTTACAAGTAAGACTGAGACCAGGTATGCAGCAATCATCAGACTTGGTTGGTACAAAATAAGGTCAGGAGTACTGAGGGCCATTTATGACAATGCTCCAGATCCAAACACTGAAAATTTCACAGAATATATCAGCAGGCACGTATTTTAAAGCTACACAACAAAAGTAAATATGGATGTTATTAGGGGGGGAAAAACCACACAAGTCAAATACTGCTTGATGGGGAAGTTATTAGCCCTCAAAATGCAAAAAAGCATGGGGTTACACATAGCTGTGATGTGTTTGTATTTAAATCTATAATTCTAATCAAGGAACTTGAAACTATTGTATGTGCACCCTTAGAAACAGAATCAATAATTTATAAACCAAAATCTTTTGTTCTAAAAGATACCGGAGATCTCAATAAAAGTTGTTGTGGTTGTTACATTTGCCCTAAACCAATCATATCTTAGTTAACATTGAAAGCTAACATCTGATTTGGTTAGGGCAAATAGCCCATTTTTAAACCATAAGAACTTTTATTGAATCTCCTGAAAATATTTGGTCCTAATTTGGTTCCTCTGCAAATATTTAAAGGGCAAACATTTCCCTCCCTCAAACATCCTCTTCTTTTCTCTAATATTAACCAGGGTGTGAGACCTAACATCTAGGTACTCACCAGGGGTTCACTTAGTTAATGAAATACACGACCAGCTGTAACTTTGCCCCTCTTAGAAGTCTGGATTCTCTGCACCATCCAATGGGAAGACGTCTCCTTGCAGAGTCGTCTTCCTATGGACTTACCAGCAATGGGTGGAGCAAACTGATGCTTTGTTGGGTAAATAAAGCAAACCTAGTGATTATGGACGTCATTGCGTAATGGTAGGGGAAGGGGTAGTGAAAGTATACTATAGTTCTCCTTTAATTAAATTGTTGCAGCCTGTTAGTGCACCCCAAAATTCAAAAAAATACAGATGTACGTTGAGTAAAATGAAGGTCATTTTGGACATCAATAACACTAAAATAATTAGTAGGAAAGAATGTCGTCTTCTAATAAGATTTGCACGAAGGGTGTTTCCCTGGGTAACTTTGCTAAAGCAGATATTTCCCACTACTGATACTAAACTCGTTAGAGGGTATTTTAAAAAGCTCACCAGATACCAGTCTTCCATTTTAATTACAGTATCTTAAGTTTAGGGATCAAGATTACAACATTTGGAAGAAATTGCCTAGTTTTCCTATGTGTAAATAAGCTAAAGCATCGCCTAAGAGATAATCATGTCTGACTAATAATTCCTGGAAATGCATCTGCAGTGGGGTGCACTTTAGGTGACAGGGTATTAGAGCATGGGTATAAATCATTTAGTTAATGGCCAAACTAATTTTTCTGCATTTCCCTTCTAGGTCTTTGTGTTAAACTGCTCCTAACTTAGTCCCCATACATAGTCGGTCGTTATAAAGCCAGTGAAAGTATATCCCCTGGAAGATCCATAGTGCAAGCCCATGCAAAAAGTATAACGTGTTGAAGTACTTGGTGAAGTAGTATTATGGATCTGGACATGGTCTAACAGGGACTATAACTAAACATGCTAATTTTTACATATGCAGTCACGTGTTTAGATGCTTGACACATTTAAAAAACCCCATATTTCAATATCAACTGTATTAATATTTTTCCTGTATAAGTTAAAAAAGAAATTAAAAAGAATCAGTGAGTGTAGTGTATAATTTCTAACTCACATATAGATGTATCTCTCACTACCGAAAACAGAAAAACATTATGGGATTATTGGAACTAATTCTTCAGGTTATGGTCTCAGTAGTCTTCCTCAAAATAAATTAAAAATGAATTTATGGACCTCAACTCTAGGTCAGGAATAGGCTGACAGAATTGAAGTTGCTAGCCCTGGGCAACTGGAAGGTAGAAGGGGGGTCTAGAGAACATTAAGCAAATGGTATCTGTGTGTGACCAACAAGAATGCAAAATTCAAGGTGCGCTTACAAGATCTAATTAGTGTTCAAATAGCAGCATTGTGCATTGTTATAAGTTTAATTTGGATATGCAGTTGCCAGTTTGGAATCTGTGTACAAAAAAGGACATCGTGAAATGGAAAAGGTTAGAGAAGGGCAACATAAATTAATAAAGTTAATAAAATTATTAGGAGCTGAATATGAAGAAGAGGGGACTGTATGCTAGAGGAAAAGGTGGCTGCAAAGGTGCTTGGATGGGGATAAGAACTGCCATAACAATAAAAACTATTGGGGAATTGTTCACAAATAGAACATGTCAGAGGACACATGATCAAGAAAAGTTTGGCTTCCAAGTTCGGAAAGTTTCACTGCGAGAAGAATGGTTAAAGCTATAGAACTGTCTTCAATGAGTTGGGATGGGAGGTTCATTGGAAAGTAAAAAAAAAAACAAAAGCTGGATGAGTTTCTGCAAACAAGGAAGGTGCAAGTTACTGGTATTGATTCATAAAGTAGAGTTGATCCAGGAAGAAATTTGCATGCCACTTGGAGTCCGGAAGGAATTTTTCCCCCCTCATAAATTGGGTGGGGTGGGGTCTTTTGCCTTCCTCTTGATCAACAGTTAGATAGGAATATGGGATATTGCTAGGGGGTTGGACTACGATGGACCATGTCTTAATTCAACCTACAATACTAGTACTGTACTATACATCAACACTGCTAAGTTGAGAGAAGAAAAGAGACATTTTAACTTTAAAGTCTGTACAGACGTACAACCTATCACGCCCGTCACGATAAACAGTATAATATGGATGCAAAGCAACAATATTCTAATAAAAACAGTGGCTGACAAGAAAAAGAACCAAACATGCTGTGCATTCTTTACACTCATCAGGCAACTGATGGACTACACTACTACTGTTTTTAGTTGTCTTCATATTTTAGTCTGTGATAAGGGAGCTGTGTCTGCACCACCCGGCCTGCTATTTGCAGTTGGAGGGAGTGTGGACCCCACTCAGATGCAATCTAGCAAAGTAAACAACTGATGTGACTACACATGGTCGTTCTTTACGTGTTTTTGGTTTCTTTCCCCCAGCACTATGTGCGGAAAACACACAAGTGAGTCTGTTTTATTCTGTAAGTTAGATACAATACAAATCCATGCATATTAAGGATTTGCCGAGTGTTGGAAACATACCTGGAGATTCGGACCATTGCCATCTTACTTACCTGTTTGGCAGCAGGCTGCAGAATTCTTACACTGGGAGACTTTCAGTCTCTCCTTTTCTAGAACATTGGGTGAGGGTAAGTTATGGTACTACATCTCTGATACTCTCGGTGACCGATATTGATTAGTGTATCACTCATTAATTCAACTTTTTTCAAATCTCTTTTGTTTTGGCGGATCGACTATGGTACTAAATTCCTGAATTGCGCTGGCACTTACGACCTCACGTATAGAGATTCACATTTCATTACTTAGAGGCTGGGAACATGTAATTTATTAATATGATTTGTAATGTTATTTTGGGGTAGAGGAGACTTCCCTTTGATAATAAACAGTTTTATATTGTATACATAATGTCTGTTGAGCACTATTGAGTGGGGCTTGTGATACTGTACGTTCATCCCCTTGCAGAAAATAGATTTTAGGTGGTGTGTTCTGGTGAAACACTTTATTTCAGAGCAGGGTTTAGCTCTGTGATATGGCACACTAACCATTCTGTCTTGGTGAAGGATTATTGTAAGTATAAGCATAAGGATGGGAAACCAAATGCACACTCATGTAATTGGAAGATTTATTTATTTATTATAATTTATTTATCTCTGATAATGCCTGCACTATCGTTCATCAGTTAATACCACTATTTTTTATAATGTAGCAGCACCGATACCCAAGTGATGTTATAAATAATATAATACAGTACATAAAGCTTGGATTAAATGGGGGGCAGTGGCGGAGATCCTTATTACAATCACTCGGGTTTCATGCCCTTTCATAAAAGACATGGAGCCTGCAGCCTCGTGCTTCTTATTGTCATGGTCCCTGTGGCGTATATCTTATATAAACTGTAGTGTAGCGTAATATCCCATATATATTCAAACATAAAGAGTAGAATCGTACCCACAATCGTTTGTGCTTGCTTGTTTGCATGAAAGTCAGATCACTCTAAGCAGGAAAGACAATTTTCCAGCCAAAAATATGAAAGTACACTTAACTACCAATATACGCATGATGTATATATAACAGGAGGGGACATTATAACTATTACCTTGCATGCCCCTTTTTATATTCAAAAAAGTTGCCATTTCTTCTACTAAAGCGGGTCCAAACTCTTTTGAGCTCACTTCTGTGAAGAGTGAGGCGCTTGGGTGAACAGCAATCATCATGCTGTACAACACTGTCCACTCGACGATGGCTGTGCGATCCCTGAAGAAGGCAGAGGTAGAGACGGGAGTGGGAAAATTCTGGCTTATCAGTTTGTGTTACACTATTGGGATTTGGGGGTTATTTTGTACATGTTACAACGTATCTCCTCAATCCTAGGTGGTGGGGGTTTGGACTTCTCCAAAAAAAAATTCGTAGTTGTGGATGATAAGTATCTAATTAAGACCTACATATTTTGCTTTGTACCACAAAAATGTCTAGAAAATCAACTCAACACAAAATTCTTACTTCTAGCAGATCTCTTTAAAGGTGCATTCCAACCTTGTTCAAACACAACATGTGCTTTTATGGTTTAGTCCCACAGTAGCTGAAACACATCTCTCACTTGTGGTGCGTTTAATAATCTTCTTGTTGCTTTTAAACACAAGTATATTAAAAGTAGTTTTCTTCTCCTAAAAATTCCAGTTTGCCTATAGGCAACTAGAAAAACAGTTAACATTGACAAAAAATATACTGTTTTAGTATAGATAGTTTACGTTTAGGCCCAATTTCACAGTATCGCATCTCTTGTCTCTTTCCTATCTGTAATGTACTATTCATATAAGTGACAATGGCTGTGTCCACGGACCTTAGCAAAATCAATCTTTATGAATGCCCAGTGACTTCTATTAGATTGTATATTTGCAATAGGAGAAACAACTATTTCCATGTCCATGTTCTGATTATTTGGTATTGCATAAATGACTATTATTATTAATCAGACTACACCTTAACTACATGGAAAACAACATTGTATTACTTATACAGTATGTTCTTGTATATATTAAACAGTTATATGTAGAATCATTTTAATAAGTCACCTTTGAAGTTATAGGGCCATCAGACATTCACATGTATCTTATATAAAGTGGAGGCATAAGGCCTCTAGTTGTATGAGCTAGTGTTTACTTTAACATAACTACGTTTTTGAGACTACAGGTTTTTCCATTTTGGGATGTTCTAAAAAAACTAGTTTATACTCATTCAAAAGCAAACAAATTGCTTCATAATTTCGGTTTTTTTTCTGGTTGCTTTGATCTCTATATAATTCCCCTAACAATTTAGAAGGCATTTGGTCTTTGATGCAATCCATATCTTATCACCAGCCTGTTACCATGGGCAAGTATAGTCTAAAGCGTGGCAGTAAAAGATGGAATGCAAAACTGCCTGCATTGCATACCCATAGCCATCTTCATATAACCATAAGGATTTAGGTGGTGAACTTGTTTCCTACAGGTTTAACTTTGCATTTCTGAAAAAACACTAATGCTGCTAATCGAGCTGTACAAGCTCTGATTTCAACTATGTAAGTAATGGTGTTTGAATGGGAGATTAAGCTATGTATGGATTTAAGAATAGGGGGTGGACTTTTCCTTTTAAACAGCCATGTCCACCATCCAAACTCAATTTTAGATTAATCTAATTAGCTCCCCCCAAAAAGAAAAAAAATATTCTTTGAAAGTTGGTGAAATAAAAGAAAAACACTATCTAATAGAGCTGGCTGCCACAAATACTACTGTTTCGAAATGAAAAGCATAGGAATGCTACCTGTCCTCAACTTGCACAATTATTATCTTGGCTCACATCAGTAGTGTGTTTTAACAGTTTGCACCATAGAAAACAGACATAGTTTCTCTACCACTAGAGCATGCTAAGGCCCATACAAGTGATGATGAGATTTCGTAAACAGAAAACATTCTTAAAGAAAATGAATAGTTAAGAATTTTCGTAAAAACTAATACGAAGAAGCTTTGTGTCAAAGAATCAGAGAAGAAATTGCACAATTTACTATCCACCCACTACTATGGGTGTAGCGACAAGCTATTTCATATATTGCAAATATAATCCATTTAATTAAAGGGGAAACTAAAGTCACCAGACGACTATTTGAGCACATTTCAACAAAAAGTAGAACAATTTGTCTCACCCTCTCCCTTTACTGTGGCTGCGGTTGATTATGGAATAATCCCTAGAACAGAAGCAAGTTATTTATTGCTTATGCATTGTTTTCTTTGGAGAAAAAGACGTATGGTAGAAAAAAATTGCACCATGTTCATTGCCCTAAGGATACAACTGTAATTTGTTTAGGCTGTTTGTAAGTTAATTAATCTATTTACCTCTGAAAACTATCTATGGCCTTTAATGTGGCATTATGTCAATAAACTGCTATTTAAATTATTTCTGTTCTCAATCTTTTGAAAATAATGTTAAAACACCACAGAAAATGGGTTCCAGTAAAAGGTCCAAGCATAACTATGGAAATGTGCATTTCTATAAACTTGGTGCACTGTGCAACCTGTTAGTGGAACTTACAGAGGTAGGATGACTACTGCAGACTGCTTATGGATAAATATTAAATGAAGTACATGCAAGAAATCTTATCTGAGAGCAATGCTACTTCAAGGCTATTGCATAGTAACTAACGCGACACAGGTATCCACTAAATGGATGAGGTTCAAACGTCAACAACAGCTGTTCGGCTGACAAATCGACTTGTGTATACTTCCTCCGTTGCGATCAACATGACCGCCTACCGAATGATAGACAAGGCCGCGGGAAGAAACAGGGACCGGATGACAAACTGACATGCTCACTACTCTTCAACTTTCTGAACAGGGCACTGCAGGAGAACCATAACGGCAGAGATGTAAGGTGAGGATTTTTTAACACTACACAGTAGGGCCAGTAGTGAAGTAAAATTTAGTTTTGGGGTGGACTGCCTTTAAAATTATTTTTTTTTGCAGAGCTATCGAAGCTTGTGAAGGTTTTACTTCATCCAGGACATGGTATATCGTTGTGTTCAGATAGATCATAATGAACTAAAGTTAGTTTCTTGGAAGACATTTTGCTAGTCATCCGACTGGCATTGTAATTCAGAATGACTTGGCATTTGAAATGACTGTTGGCAAATTACGTACCCTGGAAATTCCATTTAACATATGGACAGTCAGGTGTTCGGGACCTTCTGTATGCAAGGTGTGGAAGCATTGAGGCTAAGGGGTGGTTATTGAACTGCCAGGGTAAGGTTTCAAACAGCATTGTACATGGCAGACAGTTTGGTGTCCCAAAACCCCCACTACCTCTATCAGGCTTTTTATTTTCACATAGAAATGGCCTTTTTGGATACCGTTTTTGAACCAGTCATGTTCCCTTGCCAATGATTGACAATTTCAATCTTCTAAGGCTGTCATTTTTCCTGAACGCAAGGAATCTCTTCCAGGTGCTGGGCCATACGTTGTGTGCAGTTTGATGTTTGGTCCTCCCCAAACATACAAATCAGAGCACTCTCACTTCGCACTGCACATATAATTTTCTTGTGTGTTTCGGTACTGTGGTCTTTTGGAATGTTCAAAGTTGTGCCTCATTTGATCAACTGAATACATCAGAGGAAATCGGAAGCAATAACCTATTAATTAGCAGTGCATTGACGTTCACATACCCTCTTTGCCTCTCAGAATATTTTTAATTAGTAAATCTCTCTTCTTTTAGAGTCTACTACCATGTGCAATTGTCCCAAATCAACAGACTAATTTTTTGCAAATGGCAAAACTTTAAAAAAAAACCTTAAAGGTTCTGTTTTTTCCTAACCCAGTCTCTTCACACCAATGAACTAATCGTTTACAATCATGCTGTCATTTATTTTATGTATTCTTAAATGATTTATATGCCCCTTTAAATAGCTTTCCCCTTTACAAATATATACTGTAGCTAAATGAATAGTCTGAAGCATGCTCTTGCTTAAATCTGTACTGTCTGCTGGTATCTGAATAAGTTAAGGGATTATCCAGCCACAAAACTATAATTTAAACCGACTAATGGCCCCACGTGTACTTTAAAAAATACCATTCACCTACATTCCCGTCTTATGGTTTCTTCTGCAGTGTCCAGGAAACCAAGGAGTAGAGCTGTCTTCCTTGGGAAGGGTTTCTTGCCTCTGATGTGTCTTCTCAGTTGTTTCAGGCATGCAACTGGGGAGCCCTTTCCCCCTCCACTCCCACCATCCAGATCATCCATCTGGGATGCAGATGCGAGGGTGGAGGATAAGTGTCCAAATCCTTTTAGATGATGTGCTCCCCCCTGCCCAGGACCCAAACGCAAGGAAATTAATTTTAAAAAAAATCAATCTGAATTCATCTGACATGCCTTGTTCCCGTTGGCATCTCCATGTCCTACACAGCCGCGTCTGTCTTGGCTGCTCTCAGTCACCACAGGCGTGGTGTGCTGATTCCGGCCCGTTTGCAAACTTCTGCAAAAGGTGAGCTGCGGGAGCCGTGGGAGCCATGTAAGTATGCTTTGGATTGATTTTTAAAGAAAAATCATTGTTAGGTCAGGGCAGGGGGTGAGATCATTACTATATAAAAGTTTTGATTTGGGGTGGACCATGCCCTTAAAAGACACCAGTAACTAATAAAGAGACCCTAAATATGAAAGAAAAAGAAAGGTTTAATGGTGTACCCTGTGAGAATTATATTTTAACATCCTATTTAATAGACTCAAATCTTGGTTGTTGAGTGATAAGCAGTGTTTTTACACAACATGTTTTTATTCAATTGCACATCCCCTTATTTCCGTATTTGATTCTCTCTGCTTGTTCAATTCTCCCTTACCCCCGTCCCTTTTGGCCATTACTTGCATCCACTTTTTTCCTCTCAGTTCCTTTACTGAATTCTTTTACTTTGGACCATTTTTACTATTGTCAACTTGTGTTATTGGATTACTCTCCTCATGTTCCCCTCAATCTATTCTCTTCACATTCAAAACTGAGTTTTTCAACATAGGAATTCACTAGCGACTACATTTTTCTGTGATCCCCATTACTCATTTACCCTGTCCTTTTTAATGCTTTTTTCTTTGAGAACAATATATTAATATCTAAAACTCCTGCCTTATTAGAAAACAAGGGGGAAAGAAGGAGGTAAAACTGAGGTCGTTTTATCCGCAATCAATTCTCTGGCACTCTAAAGGTCAAAACACCTGAATCTACTGGTCACCACGTACGTTCTTTGTCTAAAGATTAAAAATAATGCGGATATCCACGATCTTAAACTATAAAGTTCCATCCTTCTTTTTTGGAAATAGGTTTCATTCTCTGGCAGGTCACACACACACAGTATTCACAGAAAAATACTGGTAAATATGGCATCCCATTAAGCACTGCGACCATCATAATTTTAACAAAAAGCACAAATGTTATACATACTTTGTCTATTCATTTCAGCTGCAGTTTGGAGGTTTACAGTATACCATACATGTATGTCGAGACATTTGGGATGCATTTCGAGCTAACTACCGTCCCGGGTCTCTCTCTTACCGACTGACTGACTTGCCTTAATGTTCTGGTGACAGTGGAGTCATCTGGCTGCTCTCTAGAACGAAACAGAAATACATTTTTTTTTTAAAAAAGAAGGAAGTGGTAAGGGCAAGTCATTGTTCCAAAAATAAACTTTTATTTAGGGGTGCAGGGTGCCCTTTGGTGCTTTTCATTGGTTTGGGAGAAGGAGAAAGATGCCTTCTAATTGTACTGGTGAAAGGAAGGCAGGGTTGCATCCTGATTGTCTCAATTGTTATGCCGTGTGGGAGGGAGACTGGTTTTGGTACATGGGTATTAGAGGTTTCCTACATGTAGTAGTGGGTCTGGTCAGGGAGAGTTGGTAAATTGACTTGTACTAGGGGAATAGGGGGATTCTCATTGTACTGGTGGGAAGGTGGAGGAGTGGCTTCTTTTTTTACAGGGGAGAACATGGTTCTCATTTACTGTGTGGAGTGAAATTTTTTTTATTTGGGGGGAAGAAACTGGAAAAGGAGATAGTGCCTTTTATACTGGAGAGGTCGGGGGTAGCGGTGTTTGTGGTGGGCTTTTGTTGGACTGAGTGTGTGTGGTGTGCTGTTTGTATGTGTTTTGTTGGTTGTTGTGTGTCTTTTGCTTTTTGTTTGTGTTGTGTTGTGTGTGTGTTTGGTGGTTGTGTGGGCTGTGGGTGCTGGTCTTATTGTGCTGTTGCTGTTTTGTTGTGCTCTTTTTTGGGTTTTTGTGCTTGTTTGGGTTGGTTGTTGTTTTGTTTTTTGTGGTGGGTTTGTTAGTGTGGTTTGTTGTTTTGTGTGGTTTGGGCCCGTCATCTGTCATTGTGTTTTTGTTGTGTGTGTGGTTTTTGTTGTTTTGGTTTTTGTTTTTGTTCCTGTGTATGTGTTTTGTTTGTTGTGTTGTTTTTTGTTGTGCTGGATGCTTGTTAAGTGTTTTGTATGGTTTCTGTTTTTTTGGGTGGGGGTTGTGGTGGGGATGTTGATTGTTTTGTTTGTCCTTTGTTTTTGTGTGTATGGGGTGGATGGTGTATTGGAGGTGTTTGTGTATTGTGCTGTCCATGTGTTATTGTTTGTTGTTGTGTGTTTTCTTGTGGGCTTGTTGGTTTGTGGTGTGTTTTGTGTTTGTGTCCTGTTGTTTTTTTTGTTGTTGTCCTGTGTGGTGTGTTTTGCTGTGGCTTGTTTTGTGTTTTTTTTTGTTGTTGGTGTTTGTTTGCTTGTGGTGGGGGACAGTAATTTACCTAGGTTTATATTGTATGTTATATAATATTAGAGTCTGCATTAGAGAAATTAAAGTCCTTGATATATGTTCATTTGTATCACACACATTACTGGCGGCAGCAAAAAATCACATCACAGGTACAGGATTTAACTTTTGGTCCTTTTTTAAAAACTACAACCCAGCAATCTGTCCTGCACTCAACATAGCTGTATGTATTCCTATCATAATGGCATCTGGTATCAGATTCCAAGGACATAAGAGCGGCTGATGATCTAACTATATATATATATATATAATATATATATATATATTATATACCCATCCAAAAGAAAGTAAGCGGATGATGAGAGCCGCAAGTTCCAATTGAGTAATGCTCATACCGCAAAAACACCTTGCCGGGTACTTTACTTGTGAGCCATTTTCAGGTTTTGCAGAGGTATTAGTTGTTGCCACAGCTACTATAACAAGGGAATTATGCTTGAGGCTGGGGGTGGTTAAGATAATACAACCAAAAATACATTTTAGGTGTTTAATGGGGAACGGTGGTCCAAAAAAGGACTTTAGGTAAAGTGATGGTAGAAATTGCTCTCTGAGAATTTTTCCAACTTATTGCCATTGTTATTTCAAGTAGGTTTGAAGATATTAAATGTTTGTGATGAGTGATATGCAGCAGCATCACAGGACTTCACACAGCAGGATAGGGGGAGGGACTTCTATCTCCTCCACACACTAATCTGTCACATGTCAGCTCCCACCCATTAACGTCTGATCAGCAATTTCTTTATATGTTGGCTGATGGAGGAGCACGGGTGACAGGGGTTGTGGCTCTTTTAAACATTAGGGAAACTGGCCTGTCATTAAAACTCAACTTCGTAGGAGACCACAGTTTTACCTTAAGATGTAGTCTTTCATTGTGTTTTAGGACAAAACATTTTGAAGTTAGTATTTCACAAATGTGCACCTTTGCATTTGTCCATCAAACTACAATATCATTAACTTAAAAACTACACAAAGTGCTTCCAGTGTGATCCTTCAATCTGGCCTCTAGTTACAGCTATTTTATTTGTCATGGATCATGTAGTTATTAGTGCAGAAGGCCAAACTCTCTTATTGAATTTAATAGTCTTTATGCAGACTATATGAAAAGAACAGGTAAACTCTGTGGTCACAATGGAGTACCACATTGCAGCCCAATGGCATCAGCAATAAACATTCAAAGATTCAACAATGCCTCTATAAAATGGCCAGATTATTTAAAGGACAATAGCAAATTAGTATTATTCTACTTTTTATGCACTTTATTATTAAACAGCAGCTGGATAGTGTGGTCAAGGAGCAGCTGTGTGAACATACTGCAGACTCGTTTGAAGCAGAACAGCAACATTACAGAAGGTATGCAGGATCCTTTAATGCACAATATGATCAAAGGTAATGATGATGGTTGCTATGGGTTTTTGTAATAGTGGTAATGGTGTTTACATTAGGAGTGCCCCTGTGTCAAAAGTGTAAAACGTCAGTTTGATTTGTTCTGTTAGTAAGATCTATTTATGAAAATTACACATAAAAATGCACATTTTTGACATTGGAAATAAATATGATTGACTACAGAGAAACTGAATTTCTTTTCATAATATGCGGTGATGTGTCTTCCCCCCCCCCGGGGTGGGCTTAAATGTGAACAGATTCCATTCATAGGGACCATCATACATTTGTTTCAAGGTAAACTAGACCAATACAAGGGATGTAACTTGGTTGTAAACGTTTGCAGTAGACCAGATATTCTATACAGACTATATCTTTTCTATCGAATATAAAGTATTATTCTATACGGACGATAAATAAAGCTATAGGAAACAAAAATGATGCACTCCTTGGGACTTCTGAAAAAGTACAAAGTATTATTACAAACAATCATGTCAACGGTTTCAGCCTTGGATAGGCTTGTCATCAGGATCCTATCCAAGCTGAAAAGCGGTGGATTATGATTGGGTAAAAATTTACTATACTAGTTGTAAGTTCAAGGAGGCATATTTTTGTTTCCTATAGACTCTTAATTGAGGTTGCACCCATTGGCACATTGAACATCGCTAATCGAAGTGCAGGAACTAACTGATGTCTATCCAGAATAATTTATGAATCCTCATTAATGAAAAGTCATGGCGTTTGCTGGCCATTAAACTTATGAATATTAGATAGATAGGATAGTTGGTTGTTTTACCTCCTGTCATGGCCTGTTCTTACCCATTCATTTGTGAAAAATATGCGGCAGGTGATTGTACCAACTTGCCGAGTACTTTTCTAGTTTATGTCCAGCTATCTATTTAAAGGATTGAACAGCAAAATCAACTCAATTCCAATCTGTTTTTTTTTATTAAATAAAACCATTATAAAGCATTTATAGATGTTTTCATTACTGTTCCTACAGTTTTGCATTGTTCTTCTAACTTAGTGAATATGTGATTTTTTGGTTTGTGTTTCTACAAGATTCATTACTGCTCATCACATCGTCCCAGGCAAACCATTTCCTGATCCTTTTCATTAAGATCAGCAACCTGAGCTTCCGATATCGACGCACTCTTCCCATGGCCTCGTCACCTCTGATCTCCCCCAACAAGAAGGCCCAACTCTTATGTTAATAATCGTTCTTCCCTGCGGCAGGACTATTGTCAGAGGTTTCCTTTACTCCCTATTCCCTATCAACTCTTGTTGTTTCTGATATTTTCCTAATCCACCAACTTGTCAACTGGCGCATCAGCCCATGTCCAGGCAGATGACCTCTGTCAAGAAACCCTAGATCTGGGCTTTGTTATGTGAAAGGTTTAAGAGCAGCTGCACCCAAGCAAGCACAAACACAGGCAACTAATAACGCAACTAAGACTTTAATGTTGTTAGTGATTAGTTCCTTTCGTCAAACATTAGTTGACCCACGAGATAGCAGTGGTATCAGTTAACCAGCTGGCAAAATTAACTCATAACAAGGTTAACCAAAATTGTATATTTTAATATAGAGTGTAAACACATTTCTTTCAGATAAAAGTATATTTTTTTCATATTAATAACCTAAAGGGAATTTAAAATGATATTAAAAAATGTATTTTTTTATTCTCCCCAAATAAGAGTGGGCCCCCATAAACAAGAAAATACAATAAAGATTTGTCAAAGATTTATTCCCTTTTAAACTAAGTTTGTGCAAACAGTAACACAAAATGACCCATATTCAAGTTTTATGTCGCTCCTAAGTAAAGGGGCTGTAAAATGTTCTTTTTGGAAGTCGATTCGAATGACAGGGCCCCCAACAGGAAAGTTAAGAAGGAAAAGAAACGTCCCGAAAAAGCATCAGATTAGGACATTAGATTAAACGAATGAAAACACTTATCTATCTCATGTCTAACTAGTGTATATGGAAGTGTCTAAATATCACTTCCATAAAAATAGGATGCAAGCCCTCTTTCAAGTGACTTTTTTAAAGCTGGGTGGTTACACCATGCAGATCAGCCAGCTCAAAGGAAACTTATATACAATAAACACCCCAAAACCCTAAACGTCATAAAATTTGCAATCCGAACATAATAGTCTAACCTGAAACCTGTGCACAATGTCCTGTTTTCCCTGTTTCGCGTTATGGTAAATTGCAGTGCAAACCTGTCAGTTATGGGTCGATTAGTAGCACATCACAGTAAATGACTGAATGTCATCTACTTGCGCTAGTTCTGAGCATGCTCAGTACAGATTCAACTCAGTTCATGAGGCATCGAGAAGCGAGCATGCATACAGTAATGAATCAAAGGGCAAAATTAGGAGTTATCAAATATTTAAAAAAGCATTCTTCTAAAAATATATTATGAGGGTGGAAATATCCTTAATACGACCACAGACAGAATCTAGCCACACATAGTCCAAAATGATTTCCCTTATCATGAGTTATAGGAAGATTTTGTCGGGGCTGCTCACACTCTTTAGGAACTTTTAGTATAGAACAGTGAGCTGACAGCGACCCAAGAAATGTTTCTGTCTGTAGACTGTCCCTTTGCAGACAGTTAAATGGTGTCTTCGGCCTTGCCATTGTTTTATGTTACCACAGTTTAACCAAATTACTTTTGACAACTTCCTCTTTAGGAAAAACCAACAACATTTTGGCCCCCAAACTCGGTTACCCTCATTTTCGTTTAATAGACATCGTGCAACATAAAATCATACCACAAAGCTTTCGAAGAACATAATTTAAATCCAGTGGATTGCAGAAGAATTACACATGCAGTCTAGTAATTATTATTTCTTTATATATTTTATTGCTTGTTTGTTACTCTGTAACATTTCAAATGTACGTGATGTGTAAACTTAGTGGCACAATATTAACATGCTCGGTATCACTAATTTGCATAAATACCGGTGTCTGTGTTCCAGTAAGGTAAACAGACTTTGTTAATCAAAATTTCGTCATAGAATACATGCAGGTAGTCAAACTATTGCAATAGTATTCTATTGGGGACTGTAACTCTACGATCACGTTCTCGTTTGATTAGGATCGTTATGGTAATTTACAATCATTTTTGTAATGGACGAGTACGGCCTTAAATTAGTGATTCATTAAACGAGATCATGAAATTAACAACGATTTAGTTACGATCTTTTAAGGCACGTACTTTAAAAGCAAAATTATGGCCGCCTTTATAAATTACGGTCCACTGTATTAATAAAAAATGTGAAATATGAGATATAAACCTTACTGTACGTTTACCGATTCAGCTCATTAATTTTGGATTGTATCGGCTCATTATACCTTTCTAAAAGCTTCATCTGGTTTAGCGATGGTCTTCTACTGATCTGTTTGGTTCCACAGATTACTTGTATTTTTCTGGATCTGTGTCATGCATTTTGTTTGCAGATTTGCTTTCACGTTCTTAACTCAAATTAATTTACCTTCAAACAAAAATAAGTATTTTCCAAATATGTCCTAATAAAGGTATATATGTATATACTTGTTTTAAAAGTTTTTACAAAAAAACATGAGGGTCGCACTCCAAATGGTAATTCAATGTATTGTGAACCACACATTCACACGTAACACAATGTTTCGGGGAGAATACCCCCTTCTTCAGGGGTTTCGTAATATTGCTGGTCTAAGGAAGAACCCACACGTTGGAAGAGGGCCTGTTTCTAATTACTTGCCACCACATTTACATAAATACCTCCTAATCTAAACAAAAAGATTTGAAACAAATAATTAGCTCATCGTACTAAAAGTGATCATATCCAAGACAGATGTCAGGCTCCTGACTTATTCAAAAATGGCGTGATACCTTTGTGGTTGTTGTCCAATGCAGTATCTCAGCATGGCGCTAGGAAAAGCTGCATGCAACATTTTCCTAGTAGCAAAAAACATATGGAACGCTAGAAAAAGTTGTTCATCTATTTCTTGTTCATTATTATGTGACCACTTTGATCTGTCCCCTCCACTAACATTGTATAGCGGACTTAAAGGTATATTTAAATCTAATACTATCTAATGTTTCAAAAATTATACCTTTCCATATACAGGAAGATCCACACTACTTCAAAACTTTTTGAATTTTAATTCTGAGCTGTAGATCCTGAGGAAATCAGTACATTTTTAACTCACAGCATGTACAGGGAAAGATTGTTTGTACTGGTCGATCCAGCGGAAATGTTGGTTCAGTCATTCAAATTTAGATCAACACAGAAAACTGGCAATGGAAATATCTAATGATACAGGCTTGTAAGCAGTGGGAGGGAAAAACTACCAGGGAGAGGTGGACGAACCATAGGGGGGCCCAGGAACCCATCTTCTTATTTTTACTATAAACAAACTATAGAGCTTCCTCCCACTGTGGATAAACACAGATAGGGGGATCATCATAGTTTTGTGGGCACCCCAGTGGTTAATAGTACGGCACGCTTTTGTAAGCAACAAAATAAAAACAAATACTGTTTGCATTAGTCTGCTGTAATGATTCAGAAGATATGAATGAATATTCCTGCCATCCATTCTTTATTTAAGCAGTGACATTCCCTTTGGCTCACAGCAATAACATTAAGACCGAGGCACACTGCAGGCACTCCTAGCACACAGAAGCGTGCATGACAGCACACCTAGTGTGGCCCATAAAACAATGCCAACACTAGAGTGCGCTTTTTTATTTCATGATTGGATGCACATTTAAAAGGGTCAGTATGGGTTGCCCTTATAAAGTACTTTCTCCATGGAACTCAAAGCGCATAGCAAGTCTCTCAGATTAATATTTTGCCATAGAGATGAGCTATATTTCAATGAATGCCAGATAAATAGATGACTCTTCAGTCTGGATTAAACCTTCAGTTGCCTGCAGCATTAAAAAAAATAGTGTCCAGACGAATTTTGAAGATTTGCACCTCAATCGGTTTTTTTTTACAGTAGGAAACCCCGAAGTAAATCAGGTTTTATACATTGTTTTTTTTTTCAGCACAAAGTGTACTTATAACACATAAACAGAATTTTAAAACTTTTCTAGAGATTTTACTGGAATATGGGTCAAATATGTAAATGAGAAAATTAAAATGTTGCAAATGTTTTGGAGTTGTAAAATTTTTTTTAAAGATTTTTTTTTAGTTATGTAAGGTTACGCATAATAAAAATCTGACTGATTCTAAAAGCTCTGCTACTCCCGAGTACAATGAACCAGATATATGTAGGGACCCCACTTTGTGAACAGGAGACCACCCACAGGAGAACTGCACTTTCTGAACTTTCGATGCAGGAAACGCACTTTCAAGTAATTACACCCAAACTGAATGCTAACCACTTCTGACAGTTAACATAGAATATCTACAAATTAAACTAAATATCCCCACAAGGAGATATTTTAGAAACTACATACCCGCAGGATTTTGAGTGATGTAAGTTTTGATCAAAATGCAGATACCCGTGCGAGTTATCAACCAATGTAAGTTATCTCACATTTTTCCTTTACTTAACTGTAAAATCAGCGACAAATCAATGCGAATTTCAGCTAAAAACTGTAAAGGGAATTTCAAAAGATCTCAAATATGAAAGCCTAACCCCTCCTGTATATAAAACAGGATGCTACATTTACAGGTGTATCCAGAGATGTGGCTACAAGTAACCAAAGGGCACCAATTCAAATGGCAGTAGTACAGTAAAAAAAACAAATTAGCCATCTCTGTATGTTGAACGTCTGCAAAACAACTGTAAAAATATTTACAAAATATCATCTCCCAAATGTCCTGAATCAAACGGTATGCAATATGCATGGTTAACATGCGTACATGGAATCGACTAGAAACAGTGAGCCAATGCACAGTGGCGAAATTACAGAAAACTGTTCAGATTTGTAAGAATAAACACCCCTGTATATTGAAATTACGCCAAAAATATTTGTATTTATATTGGAATCTAGAATTTTTCAACTACACAAATTTTTTATTGTGGTACCACCAATGGTGTGGGCGTAGTTCTGCATAGAATTTCGCACTTTAACAGATTTTCTCGAGAAATGTACAAAAAATATATTTAAAGTTAAAATCACGGCGAAAAAAAAACAAGTAATAATCTCCCACAATGCCCTGGATCACACAGAATCGCAATATGCATAGTTACACACACGGACATAGAAACCATAGTCACAAAGTGAGCAGGGTGTCCGATAGAAGAAGAAACTTTCCAGATTTTTCAATCTTAACTGGAAAAATACCCCCAAAACTATATATACTCAGAGTCTACATACCTCAAGCTAAGCAGAGGTAGAATCTTTGTAGATTTGCACTTTTAGCAGGGGGGTTGCATTCACAAGAGGGGCGTGGCGGGGGCGTAGCCCCCACCCTGCCAGCGACCACCAACTGCACGACCCCTTCCAGAAGCCCCGCTGGGGGTGGGTGCAGGTGCTCTCCGCCCAGCTCGAACTGGGACCCCTCTTCCCCCGCCCTATCAGGGCCCTTGCGGCCTGAAGATGGGCCTTTGGGGTTAAGGGGTCCCGCAGCTCGAACCGGGATCCCCTTCCCAACCTATCAGGGCATTGCAGCACTTGAGAAGGGCCCTTTGGGGCAGGGGGCCCCTCCGACCCTTGCGACATAGAAGTGCCTTTGATTGGGGTCCCGCAGCTCGAACCGACGACGTGACGGTGTCATTCTTAATACATTCAAACGGTGACACAAAACTTCGCTGAGGCCACCAACCACAGAGAAGTACCCCTGCGCCGCCAGGGGTACTCTCGGCGCCGTAGCCTCTCACCGAGGCCGATGTCACGGAGTCTGATCCAATGTCTTCTTTCTCACAGCTAGCGACACCAGCACGCGTGAAGTGATCCGCTGACCATTCCAGCTTCAACGGAGCTGGTGTTGCTAGCCTCTTCTTTTCAGAAAGTCCTAATCCAATTCTGATTTCAATGCTTGGTATCACATTGGTATACAGTACCCAATCGTATTTCAGAAAATAGGAAATATTCAGTGAGCCCGCCTGGCAATGGCGACTTCAGCGTTGTGTGTGTCGCGTGCTGTTAAGAAGACGTCGGATCAAGAATCCCGTTACATCGGCCTCATTGAGGCACCGGCGCGGAGGTACCCTGTGGCGGTAAGGGTACTTTCGGGGTTGGTGGCCTCAGCGAGTTGGTGTTCACTGGATGGAAGAAAGAAGCTGCTCTTTTAAGAGCCACTGGGGGTCCAGTTCGAGCTGCGGGACCCCCCAACAAAGGCACTACTCAGTGCCGCAAGGGCCCTTACAAGGGCCAGGAAGGGGGGGTCCCGGGAAGGGCTGTGGGACCCCTTAAGCCCAAAGGATCTTCTCAGGGCCACAAGGCCCTTGTTAGGTTGCTGCAAGTGGCCCTGATAGGGCAGGGAGGAAAGAGGGGTCCGGTTCGAGCTGCGAGACCCCTTAAGCCCCAACGGGCTCTGTCGAGCCACAAGGGCCAATAGGGCCGGGGGCGGGGGTCCCCAGTTCGAGCGTGGACCCCCCAAGCCCCAAAAGGCATTGTCAGTGCCACCACTGGAGGGTTCATCCACCCCCCCAGTGGGCCCCTCCCCGCGAACATAAGGGGCTGCTGGGAAGGGGTTCGTGTGTTTGAGCAGGTGGTCGCCGCCTGCGGGGGTGAGGGCGTATGCCCACACACAGGAGGTGAGGGTGGGGTGTAATACACCCTTCCGCCCCGTGGCGGTGATGCGACCACTGCATCGTGATCCTTTCCAGCAGCCCTCCCAGCCCCCTGCTTCCGTAAGCCGGGTTTTAGCTTTCTTCGCTGCGATAGCTGTACTTAGCGCATTGCACTAGTAGTACAGTATTGCTGGCAAAGGGAGTTCAAATTACCACGCGGTAATGCCTTTTGCGGCGGAAAATGTTATGTTGCCGCTGGTGATGTGTGGCGGGAATTGGGGGTTTTATGGCCTTTATAAATTGACCTTAAAGTCAATCTCCCACATGTCCGAATTAACCTTATGCCATATGTGTGGGTGCACACAGAGAAACGGCCACCAACTAGCTCAAGGGCACATGCACAAGTGAAATTAGTGGTATTTTAGTGAAAAATCAATAGTCTGCCTGCTTGCTATAGCTCAGTAGTAAACTGCGATTGTAACAGTACAGTTTACTACTGCACTAGGACCACCAGAGAAAAGCCCAATGACCGTACACAGGGGTTCCCTTTGCACTGCACCTCTGCAAAAGTGTCTGGACCGGGGTGGGGGTTACCCATATCATTCCCGAGTTACAGAGGTTTTTGACCCACTCCCCCATCTGTTTTGGACAAAACCGATGGGGGATCGAGAGCTAGGGGGGCACTTGATAGGGCCCCCGATCGCCCAAGCACTTCCATGTTTTATTTTTAAGGGGGCCACAGAACGTATATGTTATGTGTCAAGTTGACGTTTATGCACAGCAACGTATATACGTTCGGTGGGCACCGAAAGGGTTAAAGCAATCTTATGTAGCGATTCTAAAAGCATAAGTGGCTGTCAAGTGTAAGTACTTGTGTCTACTTTCTACCAACTGCCGCTCTGCTTAAAAAAAGGAATCCCGTTAAAGGGCATGCCACCACCAATAAATAAAATGTACATATAGCTGCAGTACACCCCCCACCAACACCACATTTCGTTTACTTCCTCAAGATGCACCTGAACATACTACAAGACCTAGTCCCTCGCCGCCTGCTGCTCTTTGTAGTTCTGCTGGCGATCATGGTCACTAGCTGACAGTCGTGACAGGAAGCGCGCTCATTGCATCGCAATGCAACAGCTGCAAGTGGGGGCACTCAGGGCAGCGGGGGCGCAGGTCTTTGTAATTAAGTTGTCAGGGGCATCTTTAGGGAAGGTAAGTATAAAAATGGGGTAGGGTGTGTGTGTGTGGTAAATTTTCACATTATGGATGAATACCCTTTTTAAGGCATTGCCTATATACATAGGCTGCTTTTTTCCAATACATTTGGAAAAAGCTAGTGGCAATATAGCACTGCCCAACCAATATGTGACAGTCAATAAAAGGTTTACAGTAAATATATTTGCATTTTCTTATTACTCATTGTGTCCTATTGTTTTCAATTATTCCATAAGGTCTCACATAAAGTTTATCAGTTATACTCAAGACTGCTGCTCAGTAGCTTGATTTGACGTAAACTACCAGCATGGCTTTCGCTTATAAAACAACAAATAACAAGAGTCCAAGTAATCAGTGGGTAGTGGCTGGCTCCAAAGGAGGATGACATGATAAGCATGATAAGGTCTTGCAAAGTTGGCAAGTTGCAAATATAAACTATTTAGTTGTCCACAACACACATTTTAACTGTCACAGTGAATTGTTAAGTTGCCTTTAAAAATGTTAATAGTCTTATTATGTGTGATTTTGCCTCTATTTACAAAAATCAAACATTGTTTTTTATAAAGACGACAAAAACATTTTGCCACAGTGAAGTCATGTGACACTAAAATGGTGAGATCATGATCCTTTTATAAATGTGCTCCCTAGTGTTGGTAAAGGCTTTGGCTTTGATCACATTACAACATGCTTAAATATGATATGATAAAGTACATGTGGTTTTTTGTGCATTTTCTTTATGCGTTATCATGCATTTTTTTGGTGATTGTGTACACATTGCACACAAAGGTGTAATAAGCGTTATTATGTGATTTTCTCCACAGTCTCGGTCCGCAATGGTAAAAAATGCATGCAGCTGTGCTCTATCACAGCGCTATTCAATGCCTTTGAGTATCGCATACTATATGTATTGGGCTACAACGCTCAGATACAATCACGTGTAAACAAGCCCTAAGTCTTGCTTAGAGATTTTTTACATGAGGAATTAAAAACCTCTCACACATAACAAGAGCTTCTTTTTGCATCTAATTTAAACATAATTTATACCCCAATTAAATTATCTGCAATTTTATTCTTAGACCCTAGTAATAAGACTATAGATCCAGAGAACTTTAAATGGCATATTAGATATGTGGGTGATTCATGTCTATGATAAAGATAAAGGACTAGCAGCGCGGCTAATTTCTGTCCTTCAGTGTTACAAGTACAAAACAGAAAGTAGGAGTACTATCTACCTCTGATTATAGATTTTATTTTTAACAAACCTTTTTACTCAGTGTTCCTTTTTTAATTTATGATAAATACAGGTGTGGGGAAAATTAATTAGCGGGCTCCACATATTGCCAACTGATTACAATGGACTCCTTCATTCATGTGTTTTTAATAGGTGTCCTCTAATTTTCACCAGCAAATCGTTCCCTTACCTGAAAAAAGTTTTGGCGCCAGAATAGGTTGACAATATCCCATAATGTATGGTACAGGCTGGATTCAAAGGACAGCACTATTGGAGAAGAAACCTGAAAAACTCAAAAAATGTGGTTCTAGAAGTAACGCAAAAATAGATCAAAGTGCTAATCAATTTAAGGGGAAGCATAATCGTTTATGTAAATAACCTGAATATGCAGTTCTACATACATTATTTCATGATAATTTCATCCCTTCTGAGAAAAAGCCAGTAAATAAATATTTAAAGTTAAAATGCTAGTTGTGGATGTCAATGCCATTTGCTCCACCTCAAGGCAGCATTCATTCTTACTAAATTACAGCTTTGGGGAGGAAAAGGGTGGTGTAGATATAACTCAAATAGTGTGACATTTATAAATATACATGTGACATGGCTTTGTATATAAACTTAGCTGCAAACTGGTTGCATGGTTACTAGCCAAGTTAGCACTTTTATTATATGGTAAGATGAGAAGAGCTCATATTGGTCTGGTGGCTGCTGCCTTACCTGTACCTTGTCCTAGTGGTCTATTCACTCAAAGTGTCTTTGCTTCTAGGTGATCTTGTCATAACTTTATGCTTTGTCCTGCCTTCTGAATCCTATGTTCTTGTAATGACTGTTCATTGTCTTCTAAAGCTCCTGTTAGACGCTTCTATTCATTTATTTTATAGCTAGGTACACACAGTAACGAATTTCTGAAAGATGACAGACAGGATCTGCAGATCCGTCTGCATCTTTCAAAGATCTGCAACAACACAGTCCGAGCGTTCTCCTCTATAGGAAACGCCGGGCGTTTCCATATAGGGAGAACGCTCGGGAACTGTGTGTTTCCATCGGCCGCGCGAGGCTCCCTATGGAGTCTAGCGGCGGCCGATGGAAATTTTCGGCCATTCCCGAACGAGCGTACGGCTGACCCGATCGTTCGCGGCCAGCGCGCTCGACGGGAAACGAACGTACACACACAACGGATCCGACGGTATCGGGGCTTTATCGTTACTGTGTGGTACCCAGCTTTAGACCCACTTATATGATTTGTGGCTCAGATCTTGACAATACCTGTCTGATCCTTGTTCTATTATTCTGTTTTCCCCCTGATAACTTTGACTGATTTTGACTATCCCTATGAGTCTTAGCTGTTCCTCTGTTTTCAAGTTTTCTTGGGATTCTAGGCCTCAGTGTTAATACTTGCAAATGTGTCTGTTGAGATATTCCTAGCACTCTACTCTGAGGAAGAGAGAGTATTCATACTTAAAAATACTTGGAAATATTGGAGCATCACTGCACTCGCAATTATTTTAACGCATCTCTAAGGTGTTTCATATGGATCGACTCTAAATTACCAATGACAGACCCACCAACTGACAGTCTGTCATTCATGAATTAATACTTCATCCATATTTTGTCCTAATAATCTTGTGGTCATTGAAAACCACAGTTTTGCTGTGATTGCAGTCATTCCAGTTGCTATGACCAACAAATTTTTCCTTCAAATTAATAATGAGCATTGGGTCGGATTGGAAATTATAAGCAATATTTCAGCCGATCTGGTTTGATATATAACCCTGTGCAAACAGTCCTGAGATATAGAGAGATATCTCTTTTATGGCCCTCTAGTCATACTGTGTTGAGTTTCAGGCCACAAATGTACTACACTATCGGTCAAATAAAACAGTGGTTGCAGCTACGTCGGTCGGAACAACGGTGACATCCTTTGCTGACTGCTAGAGAGTGGCCTGGGATAAAGAGACTCATTGTGTTTCCCAGCAAGCTCTCACTCTTTTTCTGCCTTATTTAAAAAAAACAAGTCAGGGTTATAGCCTTTATGACCTATAAAATCTGTAACACTATTTCTGCTTAAGACAGACAGAATAAAAATGACCAGGGACGATCAATCAGCTTAAAATTTTCTTCTGATCCCGGCAATTATTAATTATGTACCGGGAATCCATCAGGTACAAAATATCTGCCCATATGTACCAGGCCCTAGACGTAAAAAAAAAAAATTAAAAGGCAAGTATTATATTTAGTAAAATGTTTTCAGGATTAACAACGCATCTTAATTTGGGCCACAATCTCCTTTAACAGAGGAGATGTGTACTGTTTTTTAATATTTAAAACAAAAAGCCCATAGAATTATTAAGTGTGCTCCTGTTTGAAATGAAAGATTGAAAATAATATTTAAACAATAAAAGTAGACAAGGCATCATGCACAGTGGTAATAGTTTTTCCAATTCATAAACTGAATTAAAAAAAAGGAAGTAGCATATTCCCCGATATATGAATTAGGTCTAAGCAGTCTGTGTGCCATACATGTAACATATATTAAAGGGCATGTCCACCCCAAAACTATAATTGAAAGCCCTTAGTGGCACACACGTGTATAGAGCTAAAAATCCTTACCTTACAATCTTGCTCCAAATGGTTCCTCTGCAGTGTCTGTGTAAATTCAGGAAACTGAAGCGTAGGAGTCTTTCTGTGCAAAGTAGGAATAAGAATATCTGTTTCTCTGTGCTCTCTTTTTGTGCAGATAAAACCCAATCTGCAGTCTGTGTACTGAAATTCCCAATGTAGCACTGTACCTAAAGAATCAATTTCAAAGCTAACCCCCCCCCCCACACACACCACTTTCAACCTACAGATAAAGAAATCTTACTTGATTCAAGCAGTGGGTATAACTCCAGTGCTGCTTACCTTCCTATTGAAAGCAGTTTTACTTCACTATAACACAAAACACATGGATGAATGCCATTGGTGTAGGGGTACAGATCATCTCACTACACATACTCCAACTCCAAAATGGTGCCATCAGTTTGGGAGGGGGTGGAGGACAGAGAGGAGATCTGAATACTAACTAGCAGTGAGCCGAAACAGGACATGAGGAGATCTGTGATAGGGAGCACTGAGAGCAAAAAGGGATTCATTTCCTGGCAGTACTAAAAATATAGAAAAGGATAAGGAAGTAATTTTTTACAGTTTAGTGCCCCTTTTAACTCGTGGACTGCTGTGAAGTCTGAAGCTGATTAACCCTTTGGTTGTTGAGAAGAGGAGGTGGTGTTAGTTGTTACCCATAGTGCCAGACGGGTTGTCTAGAGTGAGAGTCAAGAGTGAATGCGCAGTGTACCCAAGGCCCCTAAACATGGCATGGTGGCGGCAAAATACTGATAGCTTGGTCAGATCACATGCCTAGGAACTGGCATTTGTGACAGTATATTGCACAGTATAGCTATATACTACAGGTATATAGGACAGTATATCCATAGTTACGGTATAATAATGTACATTGTCTGTATCTTACTATTTAATTTAATTATGTCCAATTTACAGTTCCTATTGCTTTCCTTGTTTTTATTTATTGCTTTACTACTATAGTTAACCTATAGCTAATCCTTTAACATTGCAAAATGGATTTGCCAAAAAAAAGCTGAACCCTTGAAAGTTTGTCTGTAAAAATGACACGTTAATCCATAATTAAAAATGTAGCGTACAGTACTCATCTTTTTAGATACGGAATATAGCCCAGTATAGCCATAGTACAGAATATAGCACAGTATAGCCTTAGTACAGAAACAGCATGAGCTTGAGAAAGGACTCTGTTCCGAAACATGTAAGCACCGTTTTCAGTGTTAAAAAAAGCTTCTGAACTAAACACACCGCCAGTCCTGTGTCATTGTACGTTACACTAACTATTTATTCATGGACGGTTAAAAAAGCACAGTGTAGCCATAGTACGATTTAGTAGCACAGTATAAGCTATAGGCAGTATATAGGCACAGTACAGCAACAGCATGGTATGTAGTAATAGATAGACATTGTTACAATGCATATTAAGACAGTAGAGCCACAGTACAGTGCATTGCACATATAGCCATGTAACGGTATATGTACAGTATATAGCACAGTATAGCATAGTAGTGTACATTTATGCAGGTATAGGCATAGCACAGTATAGGCAAGAACGTATGTATAGCGATCAGTATAGACTCAGTATAGCCATAGTACAGTGCAGACACAGTATAGTCATAGTACAGTGCATAGCACAGTAGTATAGCCATTGTAATTATTAGTAAGTATATAGCACAAGTATAGCCATAGTACAGTGCATAGCACAGTATAGATAGTACGGTAGTAGTACAGTATAATAGCACAGTATAGCCATAGTATGGTACAGTGCAATATAGCATCAGGGACGGATTTACCACCTCGGGAGCCTGTAGTTCCACCCTTAAACGTGACCACACCCCTAAAAACCACCACCCATTTCTTCTTTTTGGGGGAATAAAATGACCTAAAGGGGTTGGATTGGTGGGGAGGAGATTGAAAGCCGCCCCTCCAAACTCAGATGCCCTAGCTGCGCGCGCCTACTGTGCCTAAGGTAAATCCAGCCCTGAACACAGTATAGACACAATATAGTGCAAAGCACAGTATAGCTTAAGTACGGTATGTAGTACCGTATAGAATTAGTATAGTGCATATATAGCACTGTATAGCCATAGTACAGTGCATAGACCAGTATAGCCATGTATGGTATGTAGTACAGTATATAGCACAGAAATAGCCATAGTACAGTGCATATTAGAGCACAGTTTAGCCACAGTTATAGTGAAAAGAACAGTATAGCCATAGTCGGTATGTAGTACAGTATAGCAATAGTACCGTGATATATGAAGCACAGTATAGCCATAGTACAGTGCATAGCACTTTATAGCCATGTACGGGGATGTAGGACAGTATAGCAAACTACACATGTATATTATAGCACAATATAGCCCATAGTACAATGCATAGCACATTATAGCCATAAACAGTATGTAGTACAATATATAGCACAATACAAGCCATAGTACAGTGCACATTATAGCACAAGTATAGCCATAGTACAGTATGTTGTACAATATATCACAGTTAGCCATAGTACGGTTGTTAGTACCATAATAGCACATATATACAGTTATTCAGCCAGTTTCAAATTATAAGGCTAAAAACTGTATGGCTTGAGAAAAGGGATGATGCTACCCGAAACGTCGCTTATATAGCAGTTGGCCCGATAAAATATTGATGATGTCTATGGTAGTGCGGTGTATTCTCTTTGTGATATGGGAGATGGCAGCTACATCTCCATTTGAACACCGGCACCCTTGCTTTGAGAACTATTGAGAACGAAAAATCCGGAGTGCGGTGCAGACCATATCCTTATATATAAAAATGAATTATTATTTTTAGGAGATTGCATGTTGAGTTTTAGGAGCACCTAAATTAATTACAAAAAATAGTGATATACAATTAAGTAAAGTATACTTACTTTACTGGACACCCCTAAGTTTGAATGGAAAACTCAAAATGATGGTATAGCCACACCCCCAGGATTTCTACAGGGTCTCGTGTAGACACTAAAAGGAGTGGAATTTACTACAAATCCAATGAGAGGTTCTGATCTTACATTGTTAGCGAATCAAAAAATTCTCTTAGCATTGTACATGACAGGACGGTGTAGGAAGGTCCTGTATTAAAGCCAATTATGTGCTGTTTGTAAAACATGTGACAGTCTTAGCCAATTAGGAATCTTCAGCTCTCACCATTTACTTCCCTCCCCTCTCCATAGAAAAGTAATGAGACAATCCATTTTCTGTTGATAGACGGAGTGGACATAAAGGAGAAACTTACTAACATAATGCTGGGAGTTGTAGTTTTCAAACATGTGCATATCAAACCCTGTGGTAGGAAGCGAAAGCTAGACTCTAATGTCTGTAAGTCAGTAAAAGGGCTTTATTCCAGGATGTATGAAAAATAAAATTTCCCGCATTCTGTGCAACCAGGAAATGCTGGGAGTTGTAGTTTTTAACATGTGAAAAGTTGTGAAGTTCTCATCCAGGTCATGTGAATCTGTTGTATCATAGATAATGGACTGAAATGTAGTTTTGAAGACGTTTCGTAGTTGATTGAAAAGCAGTCGCTGAGACTAGAGAAACGTCTTCAGAACTACATTTCAAGTCCAGTTGATCTAATGAAACAACAGATAGTGAAAAGTTCAACTTGCTCTAATCATTACACTTATGCATCTTAATACATTCATAGCCAAAGGACCTAAAGTAGAAGGAACTTGCTGCCAACAGAGAATGCCGGGGGGAGTGTGTAGTTTTCAATCATGTCATATGAAACCCTTGGTAAGGAATCGCTAAAGCATGGGCTTTTAATGTCTGTAAGTCAGTAAAATGTCTTGGCAGCAAGGGAATGCTCGGAGTTGTAGTTTTTAACATGTGAAAAGCTGGCAGGTAAAATAGAAATGGAGAGGTATGTGTTGTGTTTGCATGATTATGCAGTGGGATTGCCTGGGGACTTTCAGACTTATCCCATTTGAGCCTCCCCCTAGATACTTGTGAGGGGGAAAGGGAAAGCAAGTTCAGATGGATCCTGATACCTACCTGCTAAACGCATGTAAGTAGCCTCTCTCTGCCTACAGCTTAACAGTTATATGCATAAGGGAGAGGCAGACAGATCCCGAATGTACTGCATGTTGTGCACTTTGTGTTTATCACTCTGAGAGCAGACCCCGAGCTTTCAATTAAAACAATTACCTAGCAAAGCACACACACAAAATTTCAATGCACACACGGGCACACTTTGCTAGTCTACACATATATATTATATCCCTTATATTATATAAAATATTTATATTTTCATAGGAGATTTGGAAGCTACCAATGTGGTGGGGGGGATTATGATATTACATATAGGAAGGGTGTATATGTATGTGTGTACTATCTCACTATTTACATTTAAATGACCATCAGTAAATGTATATAAAGGATAGCACTGACTTATATTAGGTACAACACAAAATAATAAACTTACTTACAGAGCTGAGATCTCTATTTGAACTGTGTATGGTCAAAATCAGGTTTAAACCACACCCTGTGTCTGCTCCATTGTAAAGAAGTGTATATCCAAAAAATAAAGTTCTGTCTGGCTACACAGTGATGTGATGTGTATGTAATGGAATACAACCAAGCCTGCAGTGGTATCAGTGAGGGATAAAGACAAGACATCCCTGCTCTCTATGGCTCGGAGGAAAGAATGAAAGTAGATGTGGTGTGGGGACTGATCTGTTTGGAGTGATACGTGAAACAAGACCCTGTGTATAAATCCTGTTACCACCTGTTGGAGGAAGATTATTGGACAGACAATTTACCTTTGGATACAAACTCTGAGGAACGAACACCAACTTACAAGGACCACAATATACAGGCCTGGTCAATATTAAAGTGGTGCACTATAGGCAGGGATTACTTCATTACTGCCCATGTTTATGTGGGGAAACTGTTTTGTTATTAAATCATTGCAATTTACTCGTTAATGTAATTAAAAATCGTGTATCTTGTAAAGAAAGTAATGCACTGTCTCGTTGTGCCAGCCACCAGAGAACCCACTGTGTGCCATGCTAACCATAATCATTCAATAAAGCAGTGATCTGGTACGTATTGGTGCAGCAGTGCTGGTAAACACCATGTATTCTCACTGTTTTCTTGTATTTGTTTTCTGTATTAAAGGGCATATCATCCTCAAATATTAATTTTAATATATTTGCAGGGCCTCCCTCCCACCCCCAACAGCTATGTTAGATGTGTTAACATTATAATCCAAACTGTACTTACAGCCCCTCCAGCGTTGTTCTGATCCGGCTCCCTGCTTGCCGGAAGTACAAGCAGAGGGCGGACCGGCAGCACGGCTGTGAGTCGATGAGAGGCAGCCAATTACAGCCACGGCTGCAGCAATAGAGGACACAGTGGGAGAGGATTGTAAGTACAGTTCGGATTCTATTTTACACTTCCTATACAGTGTTTGGGATGGGAGAGGGATCCCTGCAATATAATAAAAATGTTTTTGCGCCACATGAAGGGCAGCCAAAGAGGGATCAGGGATTATCCATGGGTTGCCTGGATCCTGATGACTGTCTGAGTAACAGTTTAAAACATACCTGTGTTCTATATCCACTGTATCCACACATATATATAGCCAGTATAGCTATAATACGGTATATAGTACAGATTAAGCACAGTATAGCCACAGTACATGAATATTATAGCATAGTATAGCCATAGTACAGTGATATTACAGCATAGTACATCCACAGCACGGATTATAGTATATATGCAAAGTACTGTATAAGTATGTATAGCCATTATGGTATATAGTACAGTATTACCCATAGTACGGTTTATAGTATGTATAGCCATAGTACGGGAGATAGTATGTATAGCCCATAGTACAGTATATGTGTAGCCATATAGTAAGTTTTAGCCATAGTTACGGTATATATGTATAACAATAGTATGGTATATAGTAAATGTATAGCTACAGTATGGTATATTTATAGTACGGTAATACGAGTTTTTAATATAGCCATAGTACAGTATATTAGTATGTATAGCCATAGTACGGTATATAGTATGTATAGCCATATACGGTATATAGTATGTATAGCCATACGTATGGTAATATAATAGACGGTATATAGTACAATATAGCCTAGTTAACGGTATATAGTGTATAGCCATAGTATAGTATATAGTATGTATAGCCATACAGTATGGATATATTATAGTACGGTATGTAGTACACTATTAGCCATAGACGGTATATAGTATGTAAGCTAGTACGGTATATAGTACATATAGCCAGTACGGTTATAGTATGTATAGCCATAGTTACGGTATATAGTATGTATGCCATACAGTATGGTGATATTTATATAGTACGGATATATGTATGTATAGCCATACAGTATGGTATATATTATATAGTACAGTAATAGTACAATATAGCCATAGTACGGTGTTTTGTGATGTATAGCATAGTACGGTATATATTTATAGACATACAGTATAGTATATATTATATAGTCGGTATAGTATTTATGCCATACAGTATGGGATATATATATAGTAAGGTATATAGTAAATATAGCCATGTAACGGTAATAGTATGTAAGCCATACAGTTGGTATAATATTATATAGTACGGTATACGTATGTATAGCCACACATTATGGATATATTATATAGTACGGTATATAGTACAATATAGCAATAGTACGGTATATAGACAATAAGCCATGTACGGTATATAGTATGTAAGCCATAGTACGGTATATTAGTGTAAGCCATACAGTATGGTATATATTATATAGTACGGATATAGTATGTATAGCCATACAGTATGGGTATATATTATATAGTACAGTATATAGTACAATATAGCCATAGTCGGTGTTTTGTTTTATTTTTATTTTGGTTATAGTCGTGATGTATAGCCATAGTACGGTATATAGTATGTATAGCCATAGTACGGTATATAGTATGTATAGCCATACAGTATGGTATATATTATATAGTACGGTATATAGTATGTATAGCCACACATTATGGTATATATTATATAGTATGGCTATAACATACTATATACCATTCCTCTAAATATATACCATACTGTATGGCTATTACATACTATATACCGTACTATGGCTATATTGTATATATACCTTACTATATAATATATACCATACTGTATGGCTATAAATACTATATACCGTACTATATAATGTATTACTATACTGTCTGTCTATAAATATTATACCGTACTATAGCTATACATACTAAAACACCGACTATGGCATATTGGACTATATACTGTACATATAATATATACCATACGTATGGCTATACTACTATATACCGTACTATATAATATACAATACTGTATGGCTATACATACATATACCGACTATGGCTTACATACTTATACCGTCTATGGCTATATTGTACTATATACCGTAATATTGCTATATTGTACTATATACCGTACTATTAATATATACCATAATGGGTGGCTATAATACTATATACCGTACTATATAAATTATACCATACTGTAGGCTATACATACTATATACCGTACTATGGCTATATTGTACTATATACCTACTATATAATATATACCATACTGTATGGCTATAAATACTATATACCGTACTAATAATATACTCATACTGTATGTCTATAAATATATACCGTACATGCATACATACTAAAACACCGTTTATATGGCTATATTGTATTACTATAACTATATATATAATATATACCATACCGTATGGCTATACATACTATATACCGTACTATATAATATATACCATACTGTATGGGCATACATACTATATACCGTACATGGCTATACATACATATACCGTACTATGGCTATATTGTACTATATACCGTACTATGGCTATACATATTATACCGTTCTATGGCTATAGTGTACTACATACCGTACTATATAATAATACCATACTGTATGGCTATACTAATATATACTATACTATGCTATACCTATCCTATACTACTATGGCTATATTGTACTATATACCGTACTTATAATATACCATACTGTATGGTTATACATACTATATACCGTACTATGGCTATACATACTATATACCGTACTATGGCTATACATACTATATACTGTACTATGGCTATATTAAACTTATACCGTACTATAATATATACCATACTGTATGGCTTATACATACTATATACCATACTATTGTATACATATATACCGTACTATGGCTACTAAACTGTACTATATGGCTACACATATACTGTACTATGGCTATACATACTATTTACCGTACTATGGCTATACCTACTATAAACCGTACTATGGGTATACTGTACTATATCACCATATATGGCTATACATACTATATACAGTACATTGCCTATATATACTATATACCGTGCTGTGGATGTACTATGCTGTATATGCACTGTACTATGGCTATACTATGCTATAATATTCACTGTACTGTGGCTATACTGTGCTATTACTGTATATATACCGTATTATAGCTATACTGTGCTATATTATATGTGTGGTACAGTGGATATGAATCACAGGATGTTTTAAACTGTTACTCAGACAGTATCAGGATCCAGGCAACCCATTAGGATAATCCCTGATCCCTCTTTGGCTGCCCTTCATGTGGCGCAAAACATTTTATTTATATTGCAGGGCATCCTCTCCCATCCCAACCACTGATAGGAAGTGTAAAAATAGATCCGAACTGTACTTACAGATCCTCGCTCCCACTGTGTCCTCTATTGCTGCAGCCGTGGCTGTAATTGGCGCCTCTATCGAATCACAGCCGTGGCTGCCGGTCCGCCTCTGCTTGTACTTCCGGCAAGCAGGAGCCGGATCAGAACAACGCGTGGAGGGGCTTGTAAGTACAGTTTGGATTATAATTTTACACATCTACATAGCTGTTGGGGGTGGGAGGGGATGCCCTGCAATTATTAAAAATAATATTGAGGATGAATATGCCCTTTAATACAGAAAACAAAATATACAGAGAAAACAGTGAGAATACATGGTTTTACCAGCACTGCTGCCACCAATACGTACCAGATCACTGCTTTATGGAATGATTATGGGTTAGCATGGCACACAGTGGGTTACTCTGGTGGGCTGGCACAACGGAGACAGTGCACTTACTTTCTTTAAACAAGATAAACGGAGTTTTTTAAACATTTAACAGTAGATTGCAATGATTAATAACAAAACAGTTTCCCCCATAAACATGGGCAGTAATGAAGTAATCCCTGCCTATAGTGCACCACTTTAAATATTGACCCGGCCTGTATATTGTGTGTCCTTGTAAGTTGGTGTTCGTGTCCTCAGAGTTTGTATCCAATAAGGTAAATTGTTGTCCAATAATCTGTCCTCCAACAGGTGGTAACAGGATGTTATACACAGGGTCTGTTTCAGTATCACTCCAAACAGATCAGTCCCCACACACAATCTACTTTCACTTTCTTTCCTCCGAGCCATAGAGAGCAGGGATGTCTTGTCTTTTATCCTCATATACCCACTGCAGGCTTGGTGTATATGTCCATTACAATACACATCACATACTGTGTAGCAGACAGAAACTTTTTTGGATTACACTTCCTTTACATGGAGCAGACACAGGGTGTGGTTTTAACCTGATTTTGACATACAATGTTCAAAAGAGATCTCAGCTCTGTAAGTAAGTTTATATTTTGTGTTTGTACCTAATATAAGTCAGGCTATACTTTATATACATTACTGATGGTCATTTAAATGTAAATAGTGAGATAGTACACACATACATATACACCTTTCCTATATGTAATATCATTACCCCCACCACATTGGTAGCTCCTAAAATCTCCTATGAAAATATAAATATATTTATATAATATAAGGGATATATATATATATGTGTAGACTAGCAAAAGTGTGCCCGTTGGTGCATTGAAATTTTGTGTGTGTGCTTTGCTAGGTAATTGTTTTAATAAAGCTCGGGGTCATGCTCTCAGTGATAACAAAAAAGTGCACAAACATGCAAGTAATTCGGATCTGTCTGCCTCTCCCTTATGCATATAACGTTAAGCTGTAGGGCAGAGAGAGGCTATTACATGCGTTTAGCAGGTAGGTATCAGGATCCATTTGAACTTGCTTTCCCTTTCCACTCTCAGCAAGTATCTAGGGGGAGGCTCAAATGGGATAAGTTGAAAGTCCCCAGGCAATCCCACTGCATAATATGATCAAACACACACATACTCTCCCATTTCTATTTGACTGCCCAGCTTTTCACATGTTTAAAAACTACAACTCCGAGCATTCCCTTGCTGCACAGAACATTTACTGACTTACAGACATTAAAAGCCTGCTTTAGCTAGTCCTACCAAAGGGTTTCATATGCACTGTTGAAACTACAAACTCCCGGCATTCTCTGTTGGCAGCAAGTTTCTACTTATGTCCATTGGCTAATGTGTATTAAGATGCATAAAGTGTAATGATATAGAGCAAGGTGTTGACACTTTTCAATATCTGTTGGTTCATTAGATCAACTGGACTTGAAATGTGTTCTGAAGACGTTCGCTAGTCATCGAATGGCTTTTCAATCAGACTAGCGAAACGTCTTCAAAACTACATTTCAGTCCAGTTGATCTAATTGATACAACAGATATACAGTGACCTGGATGAATGAACTTCACAACTTTTCAATGTTTAAAAACTACAACTCCCAGCATTTCCTGGTTGCACAGAATGCTGGAAATTTTATTTTTCATACATCCTGGAATAAAGCCTTTTACTGACTTACAGACTTAGAAGTCTTGCTTAGCGCTTCCTACCAAGGGTTTGAATATGCACATGTTTGAAAACTACAACTCCCAGCATTATGTTAGTAAGTTCTCCTTTTATGTCCACTTCCGGTCTATCAACAGAAAATGGGATGTCTCTTACTTTCTATGGAGGGGGAGGGGAGGGAAGTGGAATAATGTGAGAGATGAAGAATTCCTAATTGGCTAAGACTGTCATGTTTTACAAACAGACATAATTGGCTTTAATACAGGACCTTCTACGACGTCCTGTCATGTACAATGCTAAGAGAATTTTTTGATTCGCTAACGTGTTAAGATCGAACCTCTCATTGAGGATTTAGTAAAATTCCACTCCTTTTAGTGTCTACACGAGACCTGTAGAAATCCTGGGGGTGTGGCTATACCTATCATTTTGAGTTTTCCATTCAAACTTAGGGGTGTCCAGTAAAGTAAGTATACTTTATTAATTGTATATAACTATTTTTGTAATTAATTAGGGTGCTCCTAAAACTCAATGCAATCCGTTAAAAATTAAATTCATTTTTATAATATAAGGATATGGTCTGCACCGCACTCCGGATTTTTCGTTCTCAATAGTTCTCAAAGCAAGGGTGCCGGTGTTCAAAGGAGATGTAGGTCCATCTCCCATATATACAAAAGAGAAATACACCGCCACCCAATAGACATCATCAATATTTATTCGGCCAACGCATATATAAGCGACGTTTTCGGGTAGCACATCCCCTTTTCTCAAGCCATACAGTTATTTAGCCATTATAAATATTGAAATGGCTGAATAACTGTATATATGTGCTATATATGGTACTACAACCCGTACTATGGCTTATCGTGCTATTATTGTACAACATACTGTACTTATGGCATACTGTGCTATAATGTGCACTGTACTATGGCTGTGTTTGTGCTATATATTGTACTACATACTGTATTATGGCTATAATGTGCTATGCCATGTACTATGGGCTATATGTGCTATAATATACATCAGTAGTATTGCTATACTGTCTACATCCGTACTATGGCTATAAAGTGTGCAATGTACTATGGCTATACTGTGCTTTAATATGCACTGTACTATTGCTATACTGTACTACATAACTACTATGGCTATACTGTGTCTTTTCACTATACTGTGGCTAACTGTGCTCTAATATGCACTGTACTATGGCTATTTTTGTGCTATATACTGTACTACATACCATACTATGGCTATACTGTGCTATGCACGTACTATGGCTATACAGTGCTATAATATGCACTATATATTACTATACTGTCTACATACCGTACTTAAGGCTATACTGTGCTTTGCACTATATTGTGTCTATAACTGTGTTCAGGGCTGGATTTACCATTAGGCACAGTAGGCGCGCGCCTAGGGCATCTGAGTTTGGAGGGGCGGCTCAATCTCCTCCCACCAATCCAACCCCTTTATAGTCTATTTTATTCCCCCAAAAAAGAAGAATGGGTGTGTGGTTTGGGGTGTGGTCTGTTTAAGGGTGGAACAGGCTCCCGAGGTGTAAATCGCCCTGAATGACTAAATATGCACTGTACCATACTATGGCTATACTTGCTATTATACTGTACTACATACCGTACTATGGCTATACTGTGCTATGCACTGTACTATGGACTATACTTGTGATATTACTGTACTATAAATTACAATGGCTTATACTGTGCTATGCACTGTACTATGACTATACTGTGCTCTGCACTGTACTATGGCTATATGAGCTTATACTGTACTACTTACCGTCATGCTTATTACTGTGCTAGTGGCCTATACTCTGCTATAAAATGCACTCGACTATAGCTATACTGTGCTATATACTGTACTATATACCGTACTATGGCGTATAGTGCAATGCACTGTACTGTGGCTTACTGTGCTTAATATGCATTGTACAATGTCTATACTGTACTACATACCATGCGGGTCTGTACTGTGCTATACTGCACTATAGCTATACTGGCTATAAATCGTACTATGGCTACACTGTGCTTTTTTACCGTCCATGATAAATAGTTAAGTGTACGTACAATGACAAGGACTGCGGTTGTGTTTAGTTCAAGAGCTTTTTAACACTGAAACGTGTGCTACATGTTTCGGACAAGAGAGTCCTTTCTCAAGCTCATGTGTTTCTGTACTAAGGCTATACTGTGCTATATTCTGTACTATGGCTATACTGGGCTATATTCCGTATACTAAAAAGATGAGTACTGTACGATACATTTTTAATTATGGATTAACGTGTCATTTTTACAGACAAACTTTCAAGGGTTGCAGCTTTTTTTTGGAAATCCTATTTTGCAATGTTAAAAAGGATTAGCATATAGGTTGAACTATAAGTAGTAAAGCAATAAAAATAAAAACAAGGAAAGCAATAGGGAACTTAAATTGGACATAATTAAATTAACTAGTAAGATACAGACAATGTACATTATTATACCGTACTATGGATATACTGTCCTATATACCGTAGTTTAGCTATACTGTGAAATATACTGTCACAAATGCCAGTTCTAGGCATGTGAATTGACCAAGTATCAGTATTTTGCGCCACCATGCCAGTGTTTAGGGCCTGGGACACTGCGCATTCACTCTTGACTCTCACTGCTATGAACAACCCGTCATGGCACTAATGTTAACCACTACTAACACTCTCTCCAACAACCAAAGGGTTAATCAGCTTCAGACTTCACAGCAGTCCACAGAGTTAAAAGGGGCACTAAACTGAAAAAAAATTACTTGCCTTTATCCTTTTCTATATTTTTAGTACTGCCAGAGAAATGAATCCCTTTTGCTCTCAGGCTCCCTATCACTAGATCTCCTCATGTCCGTTCGGCTCCGCTAGTTAGTTAGATTCAGATCTCCTCTCTGTCTCCACCCCCTCCCAAAACTGAGGCACATTGGAGTTGGAGTATGTGTATGGAGAGATCTGTACCCCTACACCAATAGCATTCATCCAGTGGTTTTTGTTATAGTAAGTAAAACTGCTTTGCAATAGGAAGGTAAGCAGCACGGGGTTATTATAACCACTGCTTGAAATCAAGTAAGATTTCTTTTAGCTGGTAGGGTTAGAAAGTGTGTGTGTGGGGGGGGTGTGGGGGGGGGGTTGCTTTGAAATTGATGTTCTTTAGGGACAGTGCTACATTGGGACTTCAGAACACAGACTGCAGGATTGGGTTTTATCTGCACAAAAAGAGCACAGAGGAAACAGATATTCTTATTCCTACTTTGCACAGAAAGACTCCTACGCTTCAGTTTCCTGGAATTTCCACAGACACTGCAGAGAACCATTTGGCAGAGATGTAAGGTAAGGATTTTAGCTCTATACAGTGTGGCCAGTAAGGGCTTCAATATAGTTTTGGGGGTGGACATGCCCTTTAATATTGTTACTGTATGGCCCCATAAGCTGCTTTGACCTATTCATATATCGGGGAATATGCTACTTCCTTTTTTTTAATTCAGTTTATGAATTGGAAAAAACTATTACCACTGTGCATGATGCCTTGTCTGACTTTTATTGTTTAAATATTATTTTCAAATCTTCATTTCAAACAGGAGCACACTTAATAATCTATGGGCTTTTTGTTTTAAATATTAAAAGACAAGTACAATCTCCTCTGTTAAAGGAGATTGGGCCCAAATTAAGATGCGTTGTTATCCTGAAAACGTTTACTAAATATAATACTTGCCTTTTAATTTTTTTTTTTACGTCTAGGGCCTGGTACATATGGGCAGATATTGTACCTGATGGATTCCCGGTACGATAATTAATAAATTGACCGGGATCAGAAGAAAATACTAGCTGATTGATCGTCCCTGGTCAATTTATTCTGTCTGTCTTAAGAGAAATATTGTTACAGATGTTATAGGTCATAAAGGCTATAACCCTGACTTTTTTTTTTTTAAATAAGGCAGAAAGAGTGAGAGCTTGCTGGGAAACACAATGAGTCTCTTTTATCCCAGGCCACTTCTGAGCAGTCAGCAAGGATGAATCACCGTTGGTCACGACGACAGTAGCTGCAACCACTGTTTTATTTGACGATAGTGTAGTCATTTGTGGGCCTGAAACTCAACACGATATGCTAACTAGCACATAAAAGAGATATATCTCAATATATCTCAGGACTGTTTTGCACAGGGTTATATATCAACCAGATCAGGCTGAAATATTGCTTATAATTTCCAATCCGACCAATGCTCTATTAAATTTGAAGGAAAAATTTGTTGGTCATAGTCAACTGGAGATGACTGCAAATCACAGGCAAAACTGTGGTTTTCAATGACCACAAGATTATTAGGACAAAATAGATGAGAGTTATTAATTCATGAATGACAGACTGTCAGTTGGTGGGTCTGTCATTGGTAATTTAGAGTCGATCCATATGAAACAGGCCTTAGAGATGCGTTAAAATAATTGCAGTGCAGGATGCTCCAATATTTCCCAAGTATTTTTAAGTATGAATACTCTCTCTCTTCAGAGTAGAGTGCTAGGAATATCTCAACAGACAAATTTGCAAAGTATTAACACTGAGGCCTAGAAACCCAAGAAAAATGTGAAACACAGAGGAACAGCTAGACTCATAGGGATAGTCAAAACATCCAAAGTTATCAAGGGGAAAAACAGAATAATAGAACAGGGATCAGACAGGTATTGTCAAGATCGAGCCAAAAATCATATAGTGGGTCTAAAGACTGGGTACACACAGTACGATAAAGCCCCGATCCGTCGGATCCGTGTGTGTTGTGTACGTTCGTTTCCCGTCAGAGCGCGCGGCGCGAACGATCGGGTCAGCCGTACGCTCGTTCGGGAAAGGCCGAAAAATTTCCACGGCCGCGCTAGACTCCTATAGGGAGCCTAGCGCGGCCGATGGAAACACACATCAGAGTTCTCCTATAGGAACGCCCGAGCGTCTCCCTATAGGGAGAACGCTCGGGCTGTGTGTAGTATGCAGATCTTTGAAAGATGCAGACAGGATCTTGCAGATCCTGTCGTCATCTTTCAGAAATCGTTACTGTGTGTACCTAGCTTAAAATAAATGAATAGAAAGCGTCTAAACAGGAGCCTGAGAAGACAATGAAACAGTCATTACAAGCAGATAGGATTCAGAAGGCAGGAACAAGCATAAAGTTATGACAAGAATCACACTAGAAGCAAAGACACGTTGGGTGAATAGCCACTAGGACAAGGTACAGGTAAGCAGCAGCCACCAGACCATATGAGCTCTTCATTTACCATATAATAAAAGTGACTAACTTGGCTAGTAACATGCAAACAGTTTGACAGCTAAGTTATATACAAAGCCATGTCAATGTATATTTAATAAATGTCAACACTATTGAGTATATCTACACCAATACCTTTTCGCTCCCAAAGCTAGTAATTTGTAAGAATTGAATGCTGCCTTGAGGTGGAGCAAATGGCATTGACTCCACAACTAGCATAATTTAAATTATTTAATACTGGCTTTTTCTAAGAAGGGATGAAATTATCAGAAAGTAATGTATGTAGGAAAACTGCATATTCAGGTATTTACATAAACAGATTATGCTCCCTTTTAAATTGATTAGCACTTTGATCTATGTTTTGCGTAATTCTAGAACCACATTTTTTGAGTTTTCAGTTTTCTTTCTCCAATAGTGCTGTCCTTGAATCCAGCCTGTACCATACATTATGGGAATTGTCAACCTATTCTGCAGGCCAAAACTTTTTTCAGGTAAGGGAAGATTTGCTGGTGAAAAATTAGAGGACACCTATTAAAAACACATGAATGAAGGAGTCCATTGTATCAGTTGCAAATAGTGGAGTCCCGCTAATTAATTTTCCCCACACCTGGTATTTATCATAAATTAAAAAAAGGAACACTGAAGTAAAAAAAGGTTTGTAAATAAAATCTATAATGCAGAGTAGAAGATAGTACTCCTACTTTCTGTTTGTACTTGTAACACTGAGGACCAGAATTAGCGCGCTGCTAGTCCTTTTTATATTTACATAGACATGCATCACCCACATGGATCTAATAATGCCATTTAAGTTCTTGGATCATAGTCTTACTAGGGTCTAAGAATAAATTGCCAGATAATTTAATTGGGGTAGTATAAATTATGTTGAAATTAGATGCAAAAAGAAGCTCTTGTTATGTGTGAGATGTTTTTAATTCCTCATGTAAAAAATCTCTAAGCAAGACTTAGGGCTTGTTTACACTGATTGTATCTGAGCGTTGTAGCACCAATAATATAGTATGCGATACTCAAAGGCATTGAATAGCGCTGTGATAATGCACAGCTGCATGCATTTTTTACGCATTGCGGACCAGGATGTGGAGAAAATCACATAATAACGCTTATTACACCTTTGTGTGCAATGTGTACACAATCACCAAAAAATGCATGATAACGCATAAAGAAAATGCACAAAAACGCACATGTACTTTATTCCATTTTAAGCATTTGTTGTAATGTGATCAAAGCCTAAAGCTTTACCAAACACTAGGGAGCACATTTATAAAGGATCATGATCTCACCATTTGAGTGTCACATGACTTCACTGTGGCGAAGAATGTTTTTGTCGTCTTTATAAAAACAATGTTTGATTATTTGTAAAATAGGCAAAATCACACATAATAAGACTATTAACATTTTTTTTAAAGGCAACTTAACAATTCACTGTGACAGTTAAAATGGTGTTTGTGAGCAACTAAATAGTTTATCTTTGCAACTTGCCAACTTTGCAAGACCTTATCATGTCTTTCATGTCCTCCTCTTTGGAGCCAGCCAATACCCACTGATTACTTGGACTCTTGTTATTTTTGTTTTATAGCGAAAGCATGCTGGGAGTTGTAAATCAACAGACTAATGGCAGCAGTCTTGAGTATAACTGATAAACTTTATGTGAGACCTCTAGGAATAATGTGAAAACAATAGGGACACAATGAGAATAGAAAATGCAAATATATTTACTGTACTAAACCTTTTTATTGACTGTCCAACTATATATGGTTGGATGGTGCTATATTGGCCACTAGCTTTTTCCAAAGGTATTTGGAAACAAAGCCGCCTATGTAATATAGGCAATGCCTCTTAAAAAGGGATATTCATCCATAATGTGAAAATTTACCACAGCACACACACACCTTACCCCACTTTTTATACTTACCTTCCCAATAAAGATGCCCTGAACATACTTACAAAAGACCTGGCCCCCCGCTGCGAGTGCCCCCACTTGCAGCTGTTGCATTGCGATGCAATGAGGCGCTTCCTGGTCACGACTGTCAGCTAGTGACCATGACTCGCCAGCAAGGAAGCTACAAAGAGCAGCCGGGGGCGGGGACTAGGTCTTGTAGTATGTTCAGGTGCATCTTGAGAGAAGTAAAAACGAAAGTGGGTGTTGGGGGGGGGTTGTACTGCAGCTATATGTACAATTTTTATTAATGGTGGGCAATGCCTTTAACGGATTCCTTTTTTTAAGCAGAGCGGCAGTTGGTAGAAAGAGACACAAGTAATTACACTTGACAGCCACTTATGCTTTAGAATCGCTACATAAGAATTGCTTTAACCCTTTCGGTGCACAGAACGTATATACGTTGCTGCTGCATAAAGACTCACATTGACACATAACATATACGTCTGTGGCTTCCCCTTTAAAAAATAAACATGGAAGTGCTTGGGGCGATCGGGGGCACTATTCAAGTGCCCCCCTAGCTCTCGATCCCCCATCGGTTTTGTCCAAAACAGATTGGGGGATTGGGTCAAAAACACTCTGTAACTGCGGGAATGTATAGGGGTAACCCTCCCCCGGTCCAGACACTTTTGCAGAGGTGCAGTGCAAAGGGAAACCCTGTGACGTCATTGGGCTTTCTCTCTGGTGGTCTAGTGCAGTAGTAAAACTGTACTGTTACAATCGCAGTTTACTACTGAGCTATAGCAAGCAGGCAAGACTATTGTTTCACTAAAATACCACTAAATTTCACTTGGGCATGTGCCCTTGAGCTAGTTGGTGGCCAGTTCTGTGTGCACCCACACATATGGCATAAGGTTAATTCAGGACATGTGGGAGATTGACTTAAGGCATATTATAAAGGGCCATTAATACCACCAAAAATTACCGCCACACATCACAGCGGCAAAACATAACATTTTCCGCCGCAAAAAGCATTACCGCGGTGGTAATTTGAAATCCTTTGCGCAATACTGTACTACTAGTGCAATGCGCTAAGTACAGTATCGCAGCGAAGAGAGCTAAAACCCGGCTGACGTTAGAGCAGGGGCTGGGAGGGCTGCTGGGAAAGGATCACGATGCAGGTGGTCGCATCACCGCCACGGGGCAGGAAGGGTGTTTTACACCCCACCCTCACTCTGTGGTGTGGGCATACGCCCTCACCCCCGAGGCGGCGACCACCTGCTACACGACCCCTTCCCAGCGCCCTTATGTTCGCGGGGAGGGGCCCACTGGGGGGGTGGATAACCCTCCAGTGGTGGCACTGACAAGTGCCTTTTGGGGCTTGGGGGGTCCAGCAGCTCGAAATGGGACCCCCCTCCCCCGCCTATTAGGGCCCTTGGGCTCTGACAAGAGCCTTGGGGCTTAAGGGGTCTCGCAGCTCGAACCGGGACCCCTCTTCCCTGCCCTATCAGGCCCTTGCAGCACCTACAAGTGCCCTTGTGGCCTGAGAAGATCTTTGGGTCTTAAGGGGTCCCACAGCCCTTCCGGGGACCCCCCCTTCCTGGCCCTTGTAAGGGCCCTTGCGGCACTGAGTAGTGCCTTGTTGGGGGGTCCCGCAGCTCGAACTGGGACCCCCAGTGGCTCTTAAAAGAGCAGCTTCTTTCTTCCATCCAGTGAACACCAACTCCGCTGAGGCCACAAACCCCGAGAAGTACCTTCAGCCACAGGGTACCTCCGGCGCCGTGGCCTCAATGAGGCCGATGTAACGGGATTCTTGATCCGACGTCTTCTTAACAGCAAGCGACACCAGCACCGCTGAAGTCGCCATTGCCAGGCGGGCTCACTGAATATTCCTATTTCTGAATACGATTGGGTACTGTATAACCATGTGATACCAAGCATTGAAAATCAGAATTGGATTAGGACTTTCTGAAAAGAAGGGCTAGCAACACAGCTCCGTTGAAGCTGGAGTGGTCAGCGGGATCACTTCAGCGGTGTGGTGTCGCTAGTGTGGAGAAAGAAGACATTGGATCAAGACTCCAGTGACATCGGCCTCGTTGAGGCTACTGGCGCCGGAGGGGTACCCGGCGGCGCGCAGGGGTACTTCTCTGTGGTTGGTGGCCTCAGCGAAGTTTGTGTCACCGATGGAAGAAATAAGACACCGCTTCAAGGACTCGGTTCGAGCTGCGGGACCCCAATCAAAGGCACTTCTTAGTGTCGCAAGGGTCGGAGGGAGGGGCCCCCTAAGCCCCAAAGGGCCCTTCTCAAGTGCTGCAATGGCCCTGATAGGTTGGGGAAGGGGATCCCGGTTCGAGCTGCGGGGACCCTTAAGCCCCAAAGGCCCATCTTCAGGCCGCAAGGGCCCTGAAGGGCGGGGGAAGAGGGGGTCCCAGTTCGAGCTGCGGAAGAGCACTGCACCCACCCCCAGCGGGGGCTTCTGGGAAGGGGTCGTGCAGTTGGTGTCGCTGGCAGGGTGGGCGTACGCCCCCGCCACGCCCTCTTGTGAATGCACCACCCTGCTAAAGTGCAAAATTACAAAGATTCTACCTCTGCTTAGCTTGAGGTATGTAGACTCGAGTATATATAGTTTTGGGGGTAGTTTTCAGTTTAAGATTGAAAAATCTGGAAAGTTTCTTCTATCGGACCACTTGCTCACTTTGTGACTAGTGGTTCTATGTCCGTGTGTGTAACTATGCATATGGCATACTGTGTGATCAGGGCATTTGGGAGATTATTACTTGTTTTTTTTTCGCCGTGATTTTAACTTGAAATATAATTTTTTGTACATTTCTGAGAAAAAATCTGTTTAAAAGTGCGAATTCTATGCAGAACTACGCCCACACCATTGGTGGTACAATAAAAGAAATGTGTGTAGTTGAAAAAGTTCTAGATTCCAATATAAATAAATATATAGTTTTGGCGTGGTATCAATATACAGGGGGTTTAGTCTTACAAATCTGAACAGTTTCTGTAATTTCGCCACTGTGCATTGGCATCACTGTTTCTAGTCGATTCCATGTACGCATGTGTAAACCATGCATATGGCCATACCGTTTGATTCAGGACATTTGGGAGATTGATATTTGTAAATATTTTTACAGATTGTTTTGCAGATCGTTCAACATACAGAGATGGCTAATTTGTTTTTTTTTACTGTTACTGCCATTTGAATTGGTGCCCCTTTGGTTACTTGGTAGCCACATCTCTGGATACACTGTAATGTAGCATCCTGTTTTATACAGGAGGGGTTAGGCTTTCATATTGAGATACTTTTGAAATTTCCCTTTACAGTTTTTAGCTGAAATTCGCATTTGATTTTGTCGGTGATTTTACAGTTAAGTAAAAAGGAAAATGTGAGATAAACTTACAATTGGTTGATGAACTGCGCACGGGTATCTGCATTTGATCAAAACTTACATCACTCATAATCTCTGCGGGTATGTAGTTTCTAAAATATCTCCTTGTGGGGAATTTTAGTTTAATTTGTAGATATTTCTTGTTAACTGTCAGAAGTGGTTACATTCAGTTTGGGTGTAATATACTTGAAAGTGCGTTTCCTGCCATACGAAAGTTCAGAAAGTGCAGTTCTCCTTGGGGTGGTCTCCTGTATACGAAAGGGGGTCCCTACATATATCTGGTATCATTGTACTCGGGAGTAGCAGAGCTTTTAGAATCAGTCAGATTTTTATGCGTAACCTGTAACATAACTAAAAAAAAATCTTTAAAAAAAATTTACAACTCCATAAACATTTGCAACATTTTAATTTTCTCATTTACATATTTGACCCATATTCCAGTAAAATCTCTAGAAAAGTTTTAAAATTCTTTATGTGTTAGAAGACACTTGTGTGACTGAAAAAAAAACAATGTATAAAATACCTGATTTACTTCGGGGTTTTCCTACTGTAAAATAAACCGATTGAGGGCAAATCTTCAAAATTCGTTGGATAATTTTTTTTTAATGCTGCAGGCACTGAAATGTTAATCCAGACGAGAGTCATCTATTTATCTGGCATTCATTGAAATATAGCTTCCATCATCTATGGCAAAATATAATCTGAGACTTGCTATGCGCTTTGAGTTCATTGGAGAAGAAAGTACTTTATAAGGGCAAGCCCATACTGACCTTTTAAATGTGCATCAATCATGAAATAAAAAGCGCCATCTAGTGTTGGCAATGTTTATGGCCACACTAGGTGTGCTGTCATGCACGCTTCTGTGTGTGCTAGGATGTCTGCAGTGTGCCTCGGTCTTAATGTTATTGCTGTGAGCCAAAGGGGAATGTCACTGCCTTTAAATAAAGAATGGATGGCAGGAATATTCATTCATATCTTCTGAAATCATTACAGCATGACTAATGAAACAGTATTTGTTTTTGATTTTGTTGCTTACAACACCGTGCCGTAACTAGTAATCACTGGGGTGCCCAGAAAACTATGAGACCCCCTATCTGTGCTTTATCCACAGTGGGAGGAAGCCTATATTTGTTATAGGAAAAATAAGAAGATGGGTTCCCGGGCCCCCCTATGGTTGCTCCACCTGCTCCCCTGGTGGTTTTCCCTGCTTACAAGCCTTTACATATTAGATATGTTCCATTGCAGAGTTTTCTGTGTGATCTAAAATTTGAATGACGTGAACCAACAATTCAGCGGATCGACCAGTACACAATCTTTCCCTTAAATGCTGTGATTAAATGATGATTTCTCAGGTTATCTACCAGACTCAGAATTAAAATTCAAAAAGTTTTGAAGTAGTGGGATCTTGCTGTATTGAAAGGTATTAATTTTTGAAAAATTAGATAGATTAGATTAAAGAACCTTTAAGTCCCTATCAATGTGTAGTGAGGGGACAGATCAAAGTGGTCACATAATAATGAACAGAAATAATGAACAACTTTTTCTAGCGGTTCCATATGTTTTGCTATAGGAAAATGTTGCATGCAGCATTTTCCTAGCGGCAATGCTGAGATACTGCCAGTGACAACGCAACAAAAGGTATCACCCATTTTGAATAAGCAGGAGCCTGACATCTGTCTTGGATATGATCACTTTGTAAGATGAGCTAATTATGTTTCAAATCCTTTTTGTTTAGGATTAGGAGGGTATTTAGATGTGGTGGCAAGTAATTAGAAACAGGCACTCTTTCCAACGTGTGGGTCTTCCCTTAGGAACCAGCAATATTACAGAAAACACCTGAAGAAGGGGGTATTCCCCCGAAACATTGTGTTACGTGTGATGTGTGGGTCACAATAAATTGAATTAACCATTTGGAGTGCGACCCTCAGTTTTTTTGTTTAAAACAAACTTTTAAACAAGTATAATACATATATACCTTATTAGGACATATTTGAAAATAATGTATTTTTTTGTTTGAAGGTAAATTAATTTGAGTTAAGAACGTGAAAGCAAATCTGCAACAAAATGCATATGACACAGATTACAGAAAATACAAAGTAATCTGTGGAACCAAACAGATCATAGAAGACTGCATTAAACCAGATGAAGCATTTTTAGAAAGGATAATGAGCCGATACAATCCAAATTAATGAGCTGAATCGGTAAACAGTACCAGTAAAGGTTTTATCTACCATATGGACATTTTTATTATACAGTGGACCGTATTTATAAAGGGCAAATTTGCTTTTAGAAGTACCGTGCATTAAAGTCGTTAAATCGATTGTAATTATGATCTCGTTTAATGATCACTAATTTAAGGCCGTTATCGTACCATTACAAAAAATGATTGTAAATTACCGATAACGATCATAAATCAAACGAGAACGTGATCTAGAGTTACGTCCCCATAGAATACTATGCAAAGTTTACTACCGCATGGTATTCTATGACCGAAATATGTTGTATTAACAAACGTCTGTTGTTACATTACTGGAACACACCGGTATTGCAAATTAGTGATACCGAGCATGTATAATTATGTGCCACTAATTACACATCACGTACATTTGAATGTTACAGGTAAGCAAACAAGCAATAAATATATAAAGAAATAATAATTACTAAGCTGCATGTGAATTTCTTGCAATCCACTTGGATTTAAATATTTCTTCTAAGACTTTGTGTATATTATGTTGCACTATTGCTTATAAAACCGAATATGAGGGTAACCTGAGTTGGCCAAAAATGTTGTTGTGTTTCCTAAAGAGGAAGTGTCAAAAAGTAATTGGTTAACTGTGGAACATAAAAACAATGGGCAAGGCCGACGAAACATTTACTGTCTGCAAAGGGAACAGTCAGTACAGACAGAAAATTTCTTGGTCGCTGTCAGCTCCCTGTTCTATAGTAAAAGTGTCCTAAGGTGTGAGGCAGCCCCGAAAATCTTCCTATACTCATTATAGGGAAATCAGTTTGGACTATGGTGTGGCTAGATTCTGTCTGTGGTCTACTTAAAGGAGATTCCACCCTCATAATATATTTTAGAAAGAATGGTTCTTTAAAATATGTTGATAAATCCTAATTTGTCCTTTGAATCATTACTGTGATGCATGCTCTCCTTCTGATGCCTCATGGAAACTGAGTGATCGTACTGAGCATGCTCAGAAGGAGCAGCAAGGAGATTAGCATCAGTCATTGTACTGTGATGTCTACTATAGACCCATACTGACAGTTGCTACTGAAATTACCAGTAAGCAGAAACAGGGAAAAACAGGACATTGTGCAAGGTTTCAGGTTAGACTTATATATTTCGGATTGCAAATTATTACAGTTTAGGGTTTTGGGGGATTGATTTATGTATATTAAAGTTTTCATTTGAGGGCTGCTGCATCTGGCATGTGTAACCCAGCTTTAAAAAAGTACTGAAAGAGGGTCTTGCATCACTTTTTTATGGAAAGTGATATTTAGACCACTTCCATACACTAGTTAGACATGAGATAGATAAGATGTTCATTCGTTTAATCTAATGTCTAACTAATGCTTTTCGGGACTGTTTCTTTCCTTCTTACTTCCTGTTGGGCCATTCATTTCGAATCGATCGCAAAAAAGAACAGTTTACAGGACACTTTACTTTGAGCAGACATAAAACTTGATATGGGTCATTTTGTGTTTTACTTATGCAGCAAACTTAGTTTTAAGGGAATAAATCTTTACAAACATTTATTGTATTTTCTGTGTTTAAGGGGGCCCACTCTTATATTGGGAGAATTAAAAAAAATACATTTTTAATAATACATTTTAAATTCCCTTAGGATTATTAATAATGAAAAAAAATCATAAGTTATCTGAGAATGTGTTACAACTCTATATTAAAATATACAATTTTGTAACGTTGTATGGAGTTAATTTGCCAGCTGTTTAACTGATACCACTGCTATCTCTGTGGGTCAACTAATGTTGCACGAAAGGAACAATCACTTAACAACATTAATATTAGTTGCTTATGGGTTGTGCTTGTGGGTGCAGCTCTTTAAACCTTTCACATAAAAAACACAGGATCATAGGGTTCTGTGACAGAGCAGCTGGCCCTGGACATGGGCTGATGCTCCAGTTGAAAAGTTGGGGGTTAGGAAAAATAAGAAAAAACAAACAGAGTTAGATTAGGGAATAGGGATAAGGAAACCTCTGACAATAGTCTGCAGCAGGGAAGAACAGATGATTACATATAAGAGTTGGGCTTTGTGGGGGAGGATCAGAGGTGACGAGGCCATGGGAAGAGTGCGTCGATAATCGGAAGCTCCAGGTTGCTGATCTTAATGAAAAGGACAGGAAATGGTATTTCTGGGACAGATGTGAGCAGCAGTAATGAATGCCTTGTAGAAAAAAAAAAAAATCCATATTAACTAGGTTAGAAAGAAAATGCCAAACTGTAGGAACAGTAATGAAAACATCTATACATGCTTGAATGGTTTTATTTAATAAAAAAAAACAGATTGGAAATTGAAGTTGATTTGCTTAAATCCTTTTAATAGATAGCTGGCCATAAACTAGAAAAGTACTCGAGCAAGTTGGTACAATCACCTGGCCCAATCATTTCACAAATGAAGGGTAGAAACAGGCATGACAGGAGGTAAAAACCCACCACTATATATCTATCTAATATATAATAAGTTTATGGCCAGCAAAGCCAGACTTTTCATTAATGAGGATTCATAAATTATTCTGTATAGACATCAGTAGTTGCCTGCACTTCGATTAGCGATGTTCAATGGCCTGGGTGTGCAAACCAATTAAGAGTCTATAGGAAACAAAAATGATGCATCCTTGGAACTTACGAATAGTATAGTAAGTATTTATTACAAACAATCATAATCAACGCGTTTCAGCCTGGATAGGATCCTGATGACAAGCCTATCCAAGGACATGAAAACACGTTGAGCATTGATTGTTTGATAATACTGTTACTTTTTCAGAAGTCCCAAGGAGGTGCATCATTTTTGTTTCCTATAGACTTTATTTTTAGTCGTGTATAGAATATATATTTATAGTCGATAGAAAAGAATAGTCTGTATGAAGATATGGTCTACTGAAACGTTTAACAACAAGTTACATACTTGTATTGGTCTAGTTACATTGAAAGCCAATGTATGATGGTCCCTATGAATGGATCTGGTTCACATTTAAGCCCCCCCGGGGGGGGGGGGGGAAGACACATTCACATGCATTATTAGAAAAGAAATCAGTTTCTCTAGTAGTCAAAATATTTATTTCCAATGTCAAAAATGTGCATTTTTATGTGTATTTTCATAAATATATCCTTACTAACAACAAAATCAAAGTGAAGTTTTACACTTTTGACACAAGGGGCAATTCCTAAATGTAAACACCAATAACACTATTACAAAAACCCATAGCAACCAATCAGCAATTACCTTTGATCCTATTGTGCAGTTAAAGGGGATACTCATACCTCTGTCATGATTGCTGTTCTGCTTCAAAACGAGTTGCAAGTAATGTTCACACAGCTGCTCCTTGACAAAACATATTCCAGACTGCTTTATAATAAAGTGCATAAAAAGTAGAATAATACGTAATTTGCTATTGTCCTTTAAAATAATCTGGCCATTTATATAGAGGAATGTTGATCCGTTTGGAATGTTTATAGCTGATGCCATTGGGCTGCAATGTGGTAACTCCATTGTGACCACAGATTTACCTGTTCTTTCATATAGTCAGCATAAAGACTAGTAAATTGCAATAAGAGAGTTTGGCCTTCCTGCAATAATAACTACATGGACATGACAGATAAATAGCTGTAACTAGAGGCCAGATGAATGAATCACACTGGAAGCACTTTGTTGTAGTTTTAAGTTAATGATATTGTAGTTTGATGGACAAATGCAAAGGTGCACATTTTGTGAAATACTAACTTCAAAATGTTGTCTAACAAAAATGAAAGAATACATCTTAAAGGGAAAACTGTGGTCTCCATACAAGTTGAGTTTAAATGAAAGGCCAGTTTCCTATGTTTAAAAGAGCCATCAACCACCTGTCACGTGCTCCACAGCCCAACATATAAAGAAATTGATGATCAGAAAGTTAAGGGGTGGGAGGCTGACATGTGACAGACTTAAGTGTGTGAGGGAGATAGGAAGTCCCTCCCCTCCTTTGCTGTGTGAAGATCCTGTGATGCTGCTGCCATATCACACACACAAATTTAAATATCTTCAAACCACTTGCAAAATAAACAATGGAAATAAATTGGAAAAATTCTCAGGAGAGCAATTTCTATCAATTTACCTAAAGTCATTTTGGGACCACAGTTCCCCATAAAAACCTGAAAAGTATTTTTGGTTGGATATTATCTTAACCCCCAGCACTCAGAGAATTCTTGTTATAGTAGTGTGCACCACTAATAACCTCTGCAAAACCTGAAAATGCGTCAGACAAGTAAAGTAACACGGCAGGCAAGGTGTTTTGGTATGAGCATTACTCAATTGGAAACTGCGGTCATCATCCGCTTACTTTGCTTTTGGATGGGTATATAATTATATATATATATATATATATATTATATATAGTTAGATACATCAGCAGCTCTTATGTCTTGGAATCTTATACCAAGATGCCAGATGATAGGAATCCATACAACTATGTTGAGTGCAGACAGATTGCTGGGTTGTAGTGTTTTAAAAAAGGACCAAAAAGTTAAATCCTGTACCTGTGAATGTGATATTTTGTGTGCCCAGTAATGTGTGTGATGACAAATAAACATATATCAGAGGACTTTAATTTCTAATGTCATGACTCTATATTAATATAACAATACAATATAAACCTAGGTAAATTACGGGCACCCACCAACACCCTAACCCCCGACCTCTCCAGTATAAAAGGCACTATCTCCTTTTCACAGTTTCTGTTCCCCCCCAAATAAAAAAAATTTCAACTCCACACAGTAAAACTGAGACAGCCATGTTCTCCCCTGTAAAAAAAGAAGCACTCCCCACCTTCCCACCAGTACAATGAGAAGCCCCCTATTCACCCTAGTACAAGTCAGATTACCACTACCCTGACAGACCCTACACTACATTAGGAAACCTCATACCCATTACCAAAACCAGTTCCCCCACACCGGCACAATGAGCAATCAGATGCAACCCTGCCTTCCTTTCCAGTACAATAGGAGCATTATCTCCTTCTCCCAAACACAATGAAAAGACACCAAAAGCACCACTGCACCCCTAATAAAAAAGTTTATTTTGACATGAACTGCCCCTTACCTATTCCTTCTTTTTTAAAAAAAAAAAGTATCTCGTTCTTCAGAGAGCAGCCGAGACTCCACTGTCCCACAGACATTAGGGCAAGTTCGTAGTCAGTCGGTAAGAGAGAGACCCGGGAGGTAGTTAGCTCAATGCATCAAATGTCTCGACATACATGTATGTTACTGTAACCTCAAACTGCAGCGAATGAATAGACAATAGTATGTATAAACATTTGCTGCTTTTGTATAAATTAATGAATGGATCCAGTGCTTATGGGATGCATATTTACCAGTATCTTTGTGGAATACTGTGTGTGTGTGTACCTGCCAGAGGAAGAAACCTATTTCAAAAAAGAAGGATGGACTTTATAGTTTATGATGACAGTGGATATCCGCATTATTTTTATCTTTAGACAAATAGAACGTAGTGTGACCAGTAGATTCAGGGTGTTTTGACCTTTAGAGTGCCAGGAATTTGATTGGCGGATAAAAACGACCATCAGTTTTACCTCCTTACGTTTCCCCTTGTTTTCTAATAAGGCAGGAGTTTTTAGTTTATATATTGTTTCAAAGAAAAAAAGCATTTAAAAAGACAGGGTAAATGAGTATGGGGATCACAGAAAAATGTAGTCGCTAGTGAATTCGTATGTTGAAAAACTCAAGGGTTTGTGAAATGTGAAGAGAATAGATTGAGGGAAATGAGGAGAGTAATCCAAATAAACAAAGTTGACAATAGAAAAATGTCAAAGTAAAAGAATTCAGAAAAGGAACTGAGAGAAAAAAGTGGATGCAAGAATGGCAAAAGGGAGGGGGGGGAGAATTGACAAGGACAGAGAGAATAAATAAGGAAATAAGGGGATGGCAATGAATAAAAACATGTTGTGTAAAACACTGCTTATCACTCAACAACCAAAGATATTGATCATTAAATAGGATGTTAAAATATAATTCATCAAGGGTACACCATAAACTTTTCTTTTTCATATTTAGGGTCTCTTTATTAGTTACTGTGTCTTTTAAGGGCATGTCCACCCCAAAATCAAAACTTTTATATAGTAATGTAGCTCCCCCTGCCCTGACCTAAACAAGTATTCTTTCTTTAAAAATCAAATCCAAAGCATACTTACATGCTCCCACGGCTCCTCGCAGCTCCCTGTTTGCAGAAGTTGCAAACGGGCCGGATCAGCACCCACGCCTGTGTTGACTGAGAGCAGCCAAGACAGACGCGGCGTGTAGGACAATGGAGATGCCACGGGAACAAGGCAGTAAGGATGATTCAGATTGATTTTTTTTAAAATTAATCTTGGCGTTTGGGGTCTGGGCAGGGGGGAGCTACATCATCTAAAAGGATTGACACTATCCTCCACCCTCGATCTGCATCCCAGAGGATGATCTGGATGGTGGGAGGGAGGGGGGAAAGGGCTCCCCAGTGCATGCCTGAAAACAACTGAGAGACACATCAGAGGCGAGAAACCTTCCCAGGAAGACAGCTACTACTCCTTGGTTTCCTGGACACTGCAGAAAGAACCATAAGGAGCTGGGATGTAGGTAATGGTAATTTTAAAGTACACAGTGGGGCCATTAGTCGGTTTTAAATTATAGTTTTGCTGGTGGATATATCCCTTAACTTATTCAGATACCAGCAGACAGTACAGATTTTAAGCAAGACATGCTTCAGACTACATTTAGCTACAGTATATATTTGTAGAAGGGGAGCTATTTAAAGGGCATGAATAAAATCGATTTAAGAATACATAAAATAAATGACAGCATGATTGTAAACGATTAGTTCATTGGTGTGAAGAACTGGGTTAGGAAAAAAAACAGAAACACTTATAATGGTTTTTTTTTTCAAAGTTTTGCCATTTGCAAAAATTAGTCTGTTGATTTGGGACATTGCACATGTTGTAGACTCTAAAAGAAGAGAGATTTACTAATTAAAAATATTTGATGAGGCAAAGAGGTATGTGAAGCCAATGCACTGCTAATCTAATTTAGGTTATTGATTCCAGATTTCCTCTGATGTATTCAGTTGATCAAAAGAGGACAACAATTTGAACATCCAAAAGACCCAGTACCGAAACACAAAGAAAATTATATGTGCAGGGCGAAGTGAGAGGCTCTGTATTTGTATGCTTGGGGAGACCAAACAGCAAACTGCCACAAACGTATGGCCCAGCACGTGAAGAGCAATTCCTTGGTTCAGGAAAAAGGACAGTCCTTAGAAGATATAATGTAACAATCATTGGCAGGGACATGACTGTTCAAAAGAGGTATCCAAAAGGCCATTTCTATGTGAAAATAAAAAAGCCTGAATAGAGGTGGGGGGTTTTGACACCAAATGTCTGCCATGTACAATGCTGTTTGAAACCTTACCCTGGGCAGGTTCAATAACACCCCTTAGCCTCAATGCTTCCACACCTTGATACAGAAGGTCCCTAACACCTGACTGTCCTATGTTAAATGGGAATTTCCAGGGTACGTAAATTGCCATACAGTCATTTCAAATGCCAAGTCATTCTGAATTACAATGCCAGTCGGATGACTAGCAAAATGCTCTTCAAGAAACTAAACTTTAGTTCAGTTTGATCTATCTGAACACAACAGATATACCTGTCCTGGATGAATGTAAAACTTCACAAGCTTCGGATTAGCTCTGCAAAAAAAAATAATTTTAAAGGGCAGTCCACCCCAAAACTAAAATTTTATTCACTACTGGCCCTACTGTGTAGTGTTATAAAAATCCTCAACCTACATCTCTGCTCGTATGGTTCTCCTGCAGTGCCTGTTCAGAAAGTTGAAGAGTAGGAGCTGTCAGTTGTCATCCGGTCCTGTTTCTTCCGCGGCCTTGTCTATGCATTCGGTAGGCGGTCATTCGTTGATCGCCAACGGAAGGAAGTTATACACACAGTCGATTTATCAGCCGAAACAGCTGTTTGTTGACGTTTGATCATCCATCTTAGTGGACACATGTGTACGGTTGTTAAACTATGCAATAGCCTTGAAAGCATTGCTCTGCAGATAGATTTCTTGCATGTCTTTCATTTAGATATTTATCCATACAGCAGTCTGCAGAGTATCCTACCTGTGTAGAGTTCCACACAGGTTGCACAGGCACCAAGTTTATAGAAATGCACATTTCCATAGTTAATGCTTGGGACATTTTACTGGCAACCCATTTTCTGTGGCTGTTTTAAACATTATTTTCAAAGAGTGAGACAGAAAATAATTTAATAAGCAGTTTCATTGACATAATGCACACATTAAAGGCCATAGATAAGTTTTCAGAGGTAAAATAGATTAATTAAACTTACTAAACAGCCTAAACAAAATTACAGTTGGTATCCTTAGGGCAATGACATGTGCAATTTTTTTCTACCAATACGTCTTTTCTCCAAAAGAAAACAATGATAGCATAAATATATTGCTTCTGTTCCTAGGGATTTATTCCATAAATCCACCAGCAGCCACAGTAAAGGGAGAGGGTGAGACAAATTGTCTCTATTTGTGAATGTGCTCAAAATATGTCTGGTGACTTTAGTTATCCCCTTTAATTAAATGGATTATATTTGCAATATATGAAATAGCTTGTCGGCTACACCCAATAGTAGTGGGTGGATAATAAATTGTGCAAGATTCTCTTCTGAATTCTTTGACAACAAAGCTTCTCTGTATTAGTTTTTAGAAAATCTTAACATATTTTTAGATATTGTTTTCTGTTTACGAAATCTCATTCACTTGTATGGGCCTTAGCATGCTCATAGTGGTAGAGAACATGTCGTGTTCTATGGGGCAAAACTGTTACAAACACACTACTGCATGTGAAGCCAGATAATATGGTGTTGCAAGTTGAGACAGGTAGCATTCCCTATGCTTTTCATTCGAAACAGTTAGTATTGTTGGCAGCAGCTCTATTAGATGTGTTTTTCTTTTATTCACCACTCTTCAAAGACAATATTTTTTTTCTTTTTGGGGGGAGGCTAATTAATTAAATCTAAAATTTTGAGTTTGGATGGTGGACATGGCTTTAAAAGGAAAAGTCCACCCCCTATTCTGTAAATCCATACATAGCTTAATCTCCCATTCCAACCCCATTACTTACAGTTGAAATCATAGAGCTTGTACAGCTCGATTAGCAGCATTAGTGTTTTTCAGAAATGCAAAGTTAAACCTTGTAGGAAACAAGTTCACACCTAAATTCCTTATGTTTATATGAGTGGCTATGGTAATGCAATGCAGGCATTTTGCATATCATCTTTTACTGCCACGCTTTAGTATCTACTTTGCCCATGGTTAACACCTGGTGATAAGATATGGATTGCATCAAAGCCACATGCCTTCTAATTGTTAGGGGAAATTAATAGTGAGAATCTAGAAGCAAGCCGGAAGAAAAACCGAATTATGAAGCAATTTGTTTGCTTTTGCATGGTTATAACTAGTTTTTTAGAACATCCCAAAAATGGAAAAACCCTGTAGTCTCAAAAACGTAGTTAATGTTAAAGTAAACACTACTATACCACTACGAGGATGCTCCAAGTTTATATAAGATACATGTGAATGTCCTTATGGCCCATAACTTCAAAGGTGACTTAGTTAAAATGATCTACAAATAACTGTTTAATATATACAAGAAATACTGTATAAGTAATACAGGATTTGTTTTCCATGTAGTTAAGGTGTAGTCTGTATTAATAAATAATAGTCATTATGCATACCAGAATAATCAGAAATGACTTGGAAATAGTTGTTTCCCTATTGCAAAAACAAGTCTATATAGAAGTCACTGGGGCATTCATATAAGATTGATTTGTAAGGTCGTGGACAAGCCATTGTCACTTATATGATAGTACATTACAGATAGGAAGAGAACAAGAGATGCGATACTGTGAAAATTGGGCCTAAACGTAAACTATACTATACTAAACAGATATTTTTTGTCAATGTTAACTGTTTTTTCTAGTTGCCCTATAGGCAAACTGGAATTTTAGGAGAACAGAAACTCTTTTAATATAACCTGTGTTTAAAAGCAACAAGAAGATTATAAGCACCAAGTGAGAGATGTGTTCATCTACTGTGGGACTAACCATAAAAAGCACATGTTGTGTTTGAACAAGGTTGGATATGCACCTTTAAAGAGATCTGCAATAGAGAATTTTGTGTTGATGATCTTTCTAGACATGTTTTGTGGTACAAAGCAAAATATTAGTCTTAATTAGATACTTATTCATCCAAACTACGAATTTTTTTTTTGGAGAAGTCAAACCCCCACGCACACTAAGGATTGAGGAGATACGTTGTAGACATTCTAAAATAACCCCGCAAAATCACAATAGTGTACACAAACGATAAGTCCAGAATTTTCCACTCCCAGTCTCTACCTCTGCCTTCTTCAGGGATCGCACAGCCATGTCAGTGGACAGTGATTGGTACAGCAATGATGATTGCTGTTACCAAGCTGCCTCCTCTGCACAGAAGTGAGCTCATAAAGAGTTGGACCACAGCTTTAGAAGAAATGGCAACTTTTTTGAAATAAAAAAGGGCATGCAAGGATAATAGTTATAATGTCCCCTCCCTGTATATATACATCATGCGTATATTGGTAGTTAAGTGTACTTCATATTTTTGGCTGGAAATTGTTCTTTCCTGCTTTAGAGTGATTGACCTTTCGATGCAACAAGCAAGCACAAACGATCATGTGGGTACGATGTCTATCTTATTTTAATATATATGGGATATTACGCTACATACAGTTTATATAAGGATTATACGCCACAGGGACCATGCACAATAAGAAGCACGAGGCTGAGGCCTCCAGTGTCTTTTATAAAGGGCATGAAACCCAGAGTGATTTAATAAGGATCTCCGCCGCTGCACCTCCCCATTTAATCCAAGCCTTATGTACTGTATTTATTTGATTTTAACATCCACACTTGGGTATGCGGTGCTGTACATTATAAAAAATAGTGAGTATTAACTGATGAACGATAGTGCAGGCTTAATCAGATAAATAAATATAATAAGTAAATAAACTTCCAATGTCATATGTGCCATTGGTTTCCATCCTTATGCTTATACTTACATAATCTTCACCAAACAGACAATGGTTAGTGTGCCATATCACGAGCTAAACCCGGCTCGAATAAAGTGTTTTCACCAAGAAACACACCAACCTAAATCCTATTTTCTGCAAGGGGATGAAATACAGTATCACCAATGCCCACTCAATATGCTCACAGACACTTATGTATAAAATATAAACACTGTTTATCAATAGGGAATGTCTCCTGCTACCAAAATAACATTAAACAAATCATATTAAAATACTAGTTCCCAGCCTCTAAGTACATGAAATGTGAATCTCTATACGTGAGGCAGGTAAGTGCCAGCGCAATTCAGGAATTTAGTACCATATCGATCCGCCAAAACAAAAAGAGATTTGAAAAAGATTGAAATTATGAGGTGATACACACTAATCAAACTATCGGTCACCGAGAGTATTCAGAGAGTGTAGTCAACTAACTTACCCCTCACCCATGTTCTATAAAAGAGAGTACTGAAACTTCCCAGGTACGATTCTGCAGCCTGCTGCAAACAGGTAAGTAAGATGGAGATGAGTCCGAATCTCAGTAGTTCCAAACTCGGCATATTCCTTAATATGCAATGGATTTGTATTGTATCTAACTTACAGGAATAAACGACTCACTTGTGTGTTTTCCGCACATAGTGCTGGGGGAAAGAACCAAAAACCAACGTAAAGACGACCATGTGTGTCACATCCAGTTGTTTACTGCTAGATTGCATCTGAGTGGGGGTCCACACTCCCTCCAACTGCACATAGCAGGCCGGGTGGGCAGACACAGCTCCCTATCACAGACTACAAATATAAGAACAATAAAACATAGTAGTAGTTCCATCAGTTGCCTGATGAGTTGTAAAACAAGAAATGCACAGCATGTTTGGTTTCTTTTTCTTGTCAGCCACTGTTTGGTTATAGAATATTGTTGCTTTTGCATCCATATATACTGTTTTTATCTGTGACTGGCGTGATAGTTGATACGTCTGTACAGAACTTTAAGTAAAATGTCTTCTTTCTTTTCAACTTAGCAGTTGAGTTATAGTACAGTATAGTATGTGAGGTTGAATTAAGACATGGTCGTCCAATCGTAGTCCAACCCCCTAGCAATATCCTCATAGTTCTCTATCTAACTGTTGATCACAGAAGGAAGGCCAAAAAGACCCCACCCCCCCAAATTTATGAAGGGGGGAAGAAAAAATTCCTTCCGTGACTCCAAGTGGCCAATGCAAATTTCTTCCCTGGATCAATAATTATTTTTACTTGAGCTTTATGATTGTTTACCCTTTTCTCTCACCATACCCAAGCACCACAACTATCGTGTCCAACATACATTCTTCCTGTTCTCTGTTTGTCTTTTTCACTCGCCCTTTCACCAGCCAAGCAAATCATCCAGCTCCTTTTAATCGTACAGTTGTCTTCTTTTTCTTCTGTGTATACCCCTTTCTCCTTAACCCTTCCCTCCACTCCGCTCACCTATTTCTTCTCCCTCACGCTTTTATACCGTACTATGGCTATACATACTATATACCGTACTATGGCTATACATACTATATACTGTACTATGGCTATATTGAACTATATACCGTACTATATAATATATACCATACTGTATGGCTATACAACAGTGGGATATGGCTGTCAAATGATGCACCAGCCAGTGCATGTAGCCCCTCCATTAAAGTGCACTTCATATCTAGCGTTGTACGTGCCTTTTGCCCATTGGATGCTCCAATCCAAGGGCAAGCCGGATGTTAAGGGGGGGATTTCTGAAGAAGCACAGTAGGAAGTTTCATGACTTAAGAGATTGGACTAGACCCAAACTTGAACACACAAATTTAACGTCGATAATTCATGTTTCCCAGACTTAGTGCTCCCATACAGAAAATAGAGTAGCGGTCACCTACCCTCCACGTCAGCGCCTTTCAGCCATGGTCCTTGCAAACATATACACTGCCACATACAGCTTCAAATCTTTAGGGTTTTAAAACTTCACACCTTTATTTATTTGTAACAATTCTGATTGGATACATTAAAATTATTTTAGAAAGAATCTGATTGGTATAATAACCAATAAGATTCTTTTTCAATCAGTGGTTACAATTAGAATTGGTCTGTTCCCCAGGCCATTTTTGAGGTCCCAGAGCATTTCAGTAAGTTCCTGTAACTCCTTTTTGCAAATTTTTCGAAAATTCCCTGGAAACTGAAAATTCCTGAAATTTGAAATTCCAAGAAAATTCGAAATTCTTCGAATTTTTCGAAAATATCAAACGCCGGCTCCAAAATAGAATGCGGAAGCCTCGAAAAAAGGTGCAATCATGAGGGAAAGTTGGGTTTTTTTTAGTTTTCTGGGTATATACGTGTTTCCCTCGTAGACCATTTCCCAGGGTCCCACGCCTGATACAGTAAGTGACCATTGCTGTTTTCACCTTATATTATTAGGCGGATCTGTGCGGATTTGTTTTTCTCCCATTGACTTTAATTGGGTTTTTACAAACGGATTCTTCGAATTTTCAATTTTTTCGAGAAATCGCGAATCACAGTGCGAATGGATTTAGCAGTTAGTCGCCATCTCTACTGCAGACACGTAATGTAATTTACCAGTTAAAATGTCCCTGCGGGGAAATTGATGTTGGCCAAACAGTAAGAGCAGTTAAAATTGCGGATATAAGAGCAGAAGAGGTAACATACAAAATTTTAAACAAACACGCAAACGACAAACCTGTCTCTAGAATTTCGTGGAAAAAAACCACATGTCACCATAGTTGAAAATGGGTCGTACTGGCACACCAATTAAACCTACACAACGGTGGTGACATTAACAGTAAATTGCTACAACCACGTAATGGCTCTGGATCAAGGTAGACTCAACCGTATACAATCGTAGTTTAATAAACGAGTCCTGTTCCATTAGACCATTCTTATAAACATGAATATATTCGGGACCGGTTGTAACTTTTATAATAAGTTTTTAGGGGCGGTGGGCCGGAACCCACATATTGTGATATTAAAACTTCATAAAGGTAAAAATACTTTTTATACTATTATTGGCTCTATCGCTATATAAATTATGAGAAATATAATAATGTAGCCATATTAGAAGTTTGGATACTTTAATGCACATCATGAATGTAGACTCATTGCAGAAATACATACATATTTTTTAAATGTTTTACACGTATAGGTAGTCTCAAATAGTTTGTTTTCCTTCTTTTTAGTGGCTTTAAGTAATGTTGTAAGCTTTGATTGAAGCTGCTGTATGTTAGATTGTCATTTATACTATATATGGTTTTTAATGTATTTATTTTGCACTTGGCACTTTATATGGTCACTTTATATTAATATTTATAGAAGTGTATTCCATTTGGAACAAGATATCATGGATCTGGAGTTACTTCACTACACCTATCACACCAGGACCATTACACGGATGGTCAATTCAAAAGATGTGGGTGGAGTTTTCACTAATTGATTGGAGGTTGGGGACTATATTGAGATGAAGATTGTTTTTTATTGCTTGGAGAAGGACTCTGCGTAGTACGAAACATGGCATGTCGCAATAAACCTTTATTGTTTTGCCGTTGAAACCTGTTATCTGGGTCCCCTTCTTCGATTACTGATGGTGTGTTGTGTGTATTTGCAAGTTTAATAACACCTATCGCTACAATACAATCTACACCTTGCATTCAGGAGTTCCCTACCCCTTGCCGTTATAGCCGATTGAGATAAATTATAGGGTACTCATACCAAACAGATTCTTGACAATCATTTTGATTGAGAAAGGCAGTGGATGCCTAGCGAAAGTCGACCTCAGATATTCTATCGTTTGAATTTAGGTCACCAATTAAAGTTGTAGAGGACATCAAGTTGCAAATTATAGGCCTTAATACACCCACGTGCACCCACGTTGTGTTTCATATCTCCAAAAAGCTTTCATAATGCTTTAAATTTAGTGGAGTGCTTTAAACATGAAATTAAACCCAATTCCAGAATTTTTGGAGCACAATGTTCCTGTAATATATTAAATGGAGTTAATAGTCAACATAAAATCCTACAACATTGGTCTAGTCTTTACAACTGAAAAATTTAACACCTGTTATTATCTAAAACAAAAAAAAAAACAACAGCACTACTTGGTTGATCTGCGATATCCACCACAACATATACTTAACCTTACTTAATAAAACAACAAATCTTCTATGATGTGTAGTCTAACACTTTTTTACCTCTATATCTGTGTCTCACCATAAGATTATCATCAAAGGAATAATGGCAAGAGAGTTTTTTTGTAGGTTTTTACAATTTAAGGTACTATTCCAGCGAACATATTTAATTCTTGGAAATCCTTGAAGTATGGTTAATCCTCTTAATCTGTACACAACACATGTAATATGGTATTCTAACTTTGAAACACTGAATACTGAACACATTAAATACAACCATTTCATCATCATTTGTTGGATATTAAATATTAGGTAGGACTCATGAGTACGCTAAAAAAAATGGACTAGATGAATGGACGTATGTGTTTATTTAATCTCCAACACTAAGGGGCATATTATAAGCAACGAAAATAGCGCAAAAAATTACTGCCGCACATCGCGGCCGAAAAATAGCGCTATCGCCGTATTTAAACGGCGAGCGCCTTCCCGCGATATTATCGCGGCCGCGATGTGCTGCGGTAATTTTAAGCCCCTTCGCGGCGATACTGTATAGTATCGCCGCGAAGGACTTAAAACACCCTTCCGACGCCTCTACTAAGGGGGCGGGGCATACGCCAACCCCGCCCACACACCCCGCGGCGGCGGCGGAGACCACCCGCCGCCGCTTCCCAGCAGCCCTCTCCCAACCCTTCCTCCCGCTCGCGGCAATCTGCGGAACGGGAGGCTAGGAGGGGCTGCCGGGAAGGGGCCGCACAGGTGGTCGCGACCACCCCGCCGCGCACCCCCTCCCGCGCAACCCCTCCAAGCCCCCGCCCCGGCCCTCCCGGGGAGGGGAGGGAGGGAGCCGCTGGGAGGGTGGAGGCACCTCCAGCGGGGCCTGAGAAGGGCCTTTTGGGCTAGGGGGTCCCGCAGCTCGAACCGGGACCCCCCTCCCCGCCTTATAAGGCCCTTGCGGCACTGACAAGTGCCTTTGGCGGGGGTCCCGCAGCTCGAACCGGACCCCCAGTGGCGGCTTTTAAAAGAGCCTTGGGCGCGCGTCTTCTTTCTTCCAGTCCCGACACCAGCTCCGCCGAGCCGCCGACCCCCGGAAGGTACCCCTGCGGCCGCCGGCGACCTCAACGAGGCGATGTTGCGGCGTCTTGATCCGACGCGACGTCTTCGGGCTGGCGACACCAACCCCACTCAGGTTGCCGATCCAGGCAGGCTCACTGCGGCCACCAGATTTCTGGAAAGTCTGAAATCTGATTGGTTAATGTAAGCAGTATTAAAAAATTGACCAATCAGAAACGGATTATGATTCTGCAAACCTTATAAGAGGAGCTTTCCGCCACGGAACTCAATGCCATCGCAGTAGATGGCTGAAGAAGAAGCGTCTGGCAACATCGGCTCCGCTGAGGCGGCATGGCCAGCGGGCTCACTGTGGCCCGCAGTGAGTCTGCCTGGCATCGGCGACCTGAGTGGGGTTGGTGTCGCCAGCCCGAAGACTGCCCAAGGGCCTCTTTTAAAGCCGCACACTGGGGTCCCGGTTCGAGCTGCGGGACCCCCGCCAAAGGCACTTGGTCAGTGCCGCAAGGGCACTTGTAAGTGCCGCAAGGCCCTTACAGGGCCGGGGAGGGGGGTCCCGTTTGAGCTGCGGGACCCCTAAGCCCCAAAGGCACTTGTCAGTGCCGCAAGGGCCCTTATAAGGGCCGGGGAGGGGGTCCTGTTTCGAGCTGCGGGACCCTAAGCCCCAAAGGGCTCTGTAGAGCCGCAAGGGCACTTGTAAGTGCCGCAAGGCCCTGATAGGGCCGGGGAGGGGGGTCCCGGTTCGAGCTGCGGGACCCCTTAAGCAACCAAAAGGCTCTTGTCAGAGCCGCAAGGGCACTTGTAAGTGCCGCAAAGGCCTTACAAGGGCCGGGGAGGGGGGGTCTGGTTCGAGCTGCGGGACCCCCTAAGCCCCACAAGGCCTTCTTGGCCCCCGCTGGAGGTGCCTCCACCCCTCCCGCGGCTCCCTCCTTCCCCGGGAGCGGCCGGGCGGGTGGCTTGGAGGGGTGCCGGGAGGGGGTGCGCACCACCTGCGCGGCCCTCCGGACTCTGCCCTCCGAGATGCCCGAGGGGACGGGTTGTGAGGCTGTTGAAGCGCTGGTGGTCCCGCCGGGGTTGTGGGTCCCCCGCGGGTGCCACATGCGCGGGTTGCCTGCATCCGCGCGAGGCAGTAGCACTGCCATTAATGCAGTAACACCCGATACTAGCAGAGCGAAACCAGTACCGCCGCTTTATAAATAGAAGCGGCGTAACAGGTAAGTATCGCCGCGAAGGGTTAACGCTTCGTTAACTTTTCACACGGCCGTTTTCGGACTTTTATAAATCGCGTTAAACGCGATTTAATCGTTAATGTCCGGAAAACGGATTTAACGAACCTTATAAAATATGCCCCTAATTAGGAGCATGGTACTAACTTTCTCAGGTAACCTTTTCTTGTACATACCCATTAGTCCTGTATGCTAAGGTTTTTATAGTATTAGAATGTAGAGACGCATATTATTTACAGTTTTGGGCTTTTCAACTAAGAAGTTTTGTGTTCTTACCCATGAGAAGGTAGATTTGCATGAATTTGTGAGTCCAAGTGGCGCTGCAATATATATTATAAAAATGCACACGGTGAGGGAGTATAATACATTTAAACTTAAGCATGTCACAGTGTACATATCCAGTTAGACACAACAAACTGAAAGCTGCCCACTTGTACACATAAGTTGTATTCACAATTGTTTACTTTGAAGGGAAATTCATATACAGCATCTCAAAAAAGTGAGTTCACCCCTCACAATTTTGTAAATATATTATTTTTTTGTGTGACATACTGAAGATATGAGACTTTAAAACATGTAAGCATGTGTACAGCTTGTACAACAGTGTACATTTTTCTGTCCCCCTCAAAATAACTCAGCCATAAATGTTAAAGTGAGTAACAAAAGTGAGTACAAATGTCCAAATTGTGCAAAATGTGAATGGGGAGCACGTGTGCAGGTGCGCTATCTAATACTGGTCACTGTACGTTGAACATCGACCTAATGGTACGAAAACTTTGAGGTTCTGAAAAAAAGATTGTTATATTTAAATAAAGCTGTACTTCATGGGAGCTCAAGAAGTTGCCAACACACTGAACTGAACTGCATCACAGTGGGCAAGAACATACAGCAGTTAAATACTAGGTAAACTGACAGCAATTGCTTTCCTGAGTATTTTTACATTACTTTCATTATTTTTTTTTTTTTTACATAGTTTTGAAGTATTTTAAATTTTTTTTGTGTTGGTACAGCATATCTCGGACGTCAACATGAATGATCAAAAGAAGTTGAGTGCTCAGTGGCATAACCAGAGGTTGTCTTTGCAAATAAACGAATGCATGCTGCCACCATTGCTCAGAAGTTTAAGTGGTGTGTGGTCATTTTCATTGCTCAGACCAATACCGCACAACCACATCAAATTAGTCTGCATGCTGTTGTCCCTGAAGGAAGCCTCTTCTAAAGAGCAGTTTGCTGAAGGCAAGCAGACTAAGGGCATGGATTTCTGGAACCATGTCCTGTTGGTAGATGAAATCCGCCGATTGGAACTCCTGCATTCGAAGTTCTGTTCAGATCCATTTGGAATCGATCAGAACTTTCAGATTGCAAACTTTCTTCTATTTTCCGTTATATAGAGGCTACTTCGGTAACCCTAAAAAGTGCCTTGTGCGTACCTCAAATATACACAGGAAGTTTGAAAATAGCTCGATTTTATCTAAGTTTTTGTGATTGGACATGTTTTTACTCTGACCATCTACAGTAATTTTTACCTCTAAAGGGCATGTCCTCCCTTATAATAAACTTTTCACCTATAATAGTATGCCTTCCCCAGCCGCTATAAAATATTTTAAAAAGTGCCCCCCGATCTTTACTTACCTTCCCTCTCTCCTCCGACGCATTGCCCGGCCTTCTGCTTGCAAGACACTGTAAGCAGGGGCGGGACCGGCAGCCGCGTCCGTGATTGGCTGAAAGCAGCCAATCACGGACGCGGCTGCCGGCTGCTCAGAACACCGGAGGAGAGAGGAAGGTAAGTAGAATTCCGGGGAATTTCTTAAAATTATTTTTTAGCGATTGGGCTGGGGGAAGAAATAATATTATATGGCCAAGGGTTTTTATGATAGGGGGAGGGATCGCAAAACAGGAGGGAGAGGGAGAAGGGCGCAGTACGCATGCCAACTTCTCCCGGAGGCAGACAGGTGGCAGAGTCCTATATGGACTCTGCTATCCCCTGGTGGGCCAGTTTTTGGGACTTGGGGGGGGACTACAGGAGAACCATATGGAGCTGGGATGTAAGGTAAGTATTTTATTACACTACATGGTGGGGCCATTAGTGGGGGGATTATAGTGTTTGGGGGTGGACATGCCCTTTAATTTACTCAGACTTTCTGACTTTTACCCCATTGACTTCTTTGGGTTCATTTTCAAATTCACAAAAATTTGAAAACAGAATGAAACTTGTCTGTTCGAACATCAATAGTCCTGTGATTGGATGAGACCAAGATAAACTTATTTGGTTCAGATGGTGTCAACAGTTGTGACCCAACCAAGTGAGGAGTACTTTTCTTGCCTACAGTCCAGCATGGTAATGGGAGTGTGATGGTTTGGGGCAGCATTAGTACTGCCGGCAATAGAGAGCTACAGTTCATGGAGGGAACCATGAAGGCCAAAATGTACTGTGACAGAAAATGGTCTGCAGGGTTATTGATAACAGCCCCATCACACCTTCAAGACGACCACTGCTTCTGCTTAGAAACTGAGGGTAAAGATGGCTGACTGGCCAAGCATGTCTTCAGACCTAATCCTATGAGCACAATGTGGCATTTTTCCCTTGGGGTGTACTTAATTTTGTTTGCCAGCAGTTTAGACATATTAGCTACATTTTTCATTATTTTGAAGGAACATTAAAACCCCTAAATGAGAAGCCTCGAGTCATGGACTGTGACGTTGACAGTGTGGCTGTAACCAATGGCGGCTACCCTGGAAGGAGCTGGTGATAATCAAGAAATATCTTAGTCCAGGGATATTGGTGAGGAGCAGGCTAGTAATCAAAGAGAATATCTAGTCCTGGTGAAGGAGGGCCGTACTGGCCTCTTCACCAACTCAACTTATCAATAGATCTGTAACTAAGAAGGCTTCCAGTTGTTGCCAGTTAAAACTCAAATTGCATTTGTACAGGTTCAAATCTTCAGTCTTTTACTGAAATGTTAAGATCATGTTTCTTAATCCATGCTAGCTAAATAATAACTTGCAAAGAAAAACAAGTATATATCATTGAGGCCGAGCCCATTGAGCAACATAATAAACTATGTTTTTTTTTTTTGCTATCCCATATAGCAGCTTTAACGTGTTTGCACTTGTGTTTTTTCTAGGAAGCTGAGTGTCACTGGCCACGGTTGCCATCAGGGTGCATCGGCTGGGACAAATTACTGTCAGTCACAGTGAACGTCGCAATGATATTCGACATGTCCAATTGCCCTTCATCTTATCTGGGGAACACTGGTTTCTGGCGACATTAAAAATACTGCATATTTTGGCCCCACCGATACATGGGAATATCATTTTGCTTGGCCAAAAAATCTTCTCCTGTGCCCCCAGCATTATTCCCCTTTTAAAAAATAGATTTGGTCTGATGAATTTACTCAGGAGCGCTCCTGATTATACTGCACTGGCACATACTGGCTGTACTGCACCTCTCCCCCTGAAATGTTAATATGGCAGAAGCTTGCTGCCCCACGCAAGGTACACACCAATCTATCCTTAGAAGCACCCAATTCCGCCCTATGCCCTCCTGTAGCCCGGACACATGATTTCTTTATTGACCCTAAAAAAAAGTATTAGTGGGCATAGTTTGTAATTGTTTTCATTGATATACCTCCAAGTTGAGCTAACCATATAAACATTGTGCCCAATTGCTTTTTCACCAACTTTCCACAAAGCTGAACCAGGACGGGGGCAGAGCCTACCGATGACATAATTAGCTCAGCCCCAGAAGCCTGCGTGTATTGGGTTGTATTTGGTTGGAAGCCTACGTGTATTTGGTTGGGCTGCGTGTATTTGATTGGAAGCCTGCGTGTATTTGCTGGAAGCTGGTAGGCTGGACCTGCGTGTATTTGGCTGGAAGCCTGCGTGTATTTGGCTGGAAGCCTGCGTGTATTTGGCTGGAAGCCTGGCGTATTTTGGGCTGGAAGCCCGCGTGTATTAGGTAAAGCCGCTGTATTAGGTTGGAAGCCCCGTGTATTAGGGTTGGAAGCCGCGTGTAATTAGGTTGGAAGCCCGCGTGTATTAGGTTGAAGCCCGCATGTATTAGTTGGAAGCCCGCGTGTATTACTGCATGTATTAGGTTGGAAGCCCGCGTGTATTAGGTTGGAAGCCCGCATGTATTAGGTTGGAAGCCCGCATGTATTAGGTTGGAAGCCCACGTGTATTTGGCCCAATATAAAGAGTGGACTATGGGAAATGGGGACTACAAACATTAAGTAAACTCATAAAACCAGCTTGACTTTCCCCAATTAAAAAACATGATTGACTTTTACACATTCTCCCCATCACCTTCTATTAAATAATGGTGTCTATTGTACATTCTCCGTTATATTCACTTTGCTCTATTAAGAGTTTCCCCTTTAGTTAAGTGCAGAGCAGCAGCTGCACCGACCCCCTACCCCACTGATCCCACAGTCCGGCGGTTGTAGGACAGGACGTCCTTCCCTCTCTACATTCCTTCGCACGGAAGGGAAACAATGGAATGGACAGACCCTTGTGTGTCCTTGAAGCGCGGGACTGACTCACTGCCATCCCAGGTGTTCTGACACAATGATAACATCGAGTGCCTCGGATGGGCGGGAAAGCAAAGTGTCTCACGACGCGCGCGCGGGAACTCCTTTTAGCTCCTGCGGGTTCTTAAAGGTCCTGGAACGGTCATGTGCTCCCTGTAATGAGCCAATTGCAGATTAGTCAGCGGTTAGTGGGCGGTGCGGCACATTGCGGGGCTGACAGGTGAACGAGAAGTTGAGGAAGATAGTTGGTAGTGTGTTCACCAGGCCAGACGGGCGATAATAATACATAAGGAACACGTAAGACTTCCGTTCACCGGTAGCCACTTTGTATGTGTGATTCCTAATGGTTTAGGTCTTATGGCTAACAGGATGTGGATTATAGGTTCCTACTTCAGTCATAGTGTAGCTATACTGTACTATATACCACTGTTGGCTATAAATACTACTGTACTTGGCATATTGACTATATACCGTACTATATATATTCAAATGTGTGGCTTCATACTATATACCGTACTATATATATATACCATCTATCTTACATCATACGTACTATGGCTATATTGTATATATCTACTATAAATATATACCATACTGTATGGCTAAAATACTATATACCTTACTATTAATTTACTATACTGTATGTCTATAAATATATACCGTACTATAGCTATACATACTAAAACACCGTACTATGGCTATATTGTACTATATACTGTACTATATAATATATACCATACTGTATGGCTATACATACTATATACCGTACTATATAATATATACCATACTGTATGGCTTACCTACTATATACTACTATGCTATACATCTATACGTACTTGGCATATTGTACTAATACGTACTATTGCTATATTGTACTATATACCGTACTATATAATATATACCATAATGTGTGGCTATACATACTATATACCGTACTATATAATATATACCATACTGTATGGCTATACATACTATATACCGTACTATGGCTATATTGTACTATATACCTTACTATATAATATATACCTACTGTATGCTATAATACTATATACCGTACTATATAATTATCTATACTGTATGTCTATAATATAACGTACTACTATACATACTAAAAAACACCGTACTATGGCTATATTGTACTATATACTGTACTATATAATATATACCATACTGTATGGCTATACATACTATATACCGTACTATATAATATATACCATACTGTATGGCTATACATACTATATACCGTACTATGGCTATACATACTATATACCGTACTATATAATATATACCATACTGTATGGCTATACATACTATATACCGTACTATATAATATATACCATACTGTATGGCTATACATACTATATACCGTACTATGGCTATACATACTATATACCGTACTATGGCTATATTGTACTATATACCGTACTATGGCTATACATACTATATACCGTTCTAGGCTAGTGTACTACATACTATGTATCGTAATGACTATACATAAAAACACTAATAAATACCTATATCTATAGTATTATACCATACTGTATGGCTATACATACTATATACTATACTATGGCTATACATACTATATACCGTACTATGCTATTGTACTATATCCGTACTATATAATATATACCATACTGTTGGCTATACATACTATTACCGTACTATGGCTATACATACTATACCGTACTATGGCTATACATACTATATACTGTACTATGGCTATATTGAACTATATACCGTACTATATAATATAACCATACTGTATGGCTAATACATACTATATCATACTTTTATCATATACCGTACTATGGCTAAACTGTACTATATGGCTACACATATACTGTACTATGGCTATACATACTATATACCGTACTATGGCTATACATACTATAAACCGTACTATGGGTATACTGTACTATATACCATAATATGGCTATACATACTATATACAGTACTATTGCTATATATACTATATACCGTGCTGTGGATGTACTATGCTGTAATATGCACTGTACTATGGCTATACTATGCTATAATATTCACTGTACTGTGGCTATACTGTGCTATATACTGTACTATATACCGTATTATAGCTATACTGTGCTATATATATATGTGTGGATACAGTGGATATAGAATCACAGGTATGTTTTAAACTGTTACTCAGACAGTCATCAGGATCCAGGCAACCCAATTAGGATAATCCCTGATCCCTCTTTGGCTGCCCTTCATGTGGCGCAAAACATTTTATTTATATTGCAGGGCATCCTCTCCATCCCAACCACTGTATAGGAAGTGTAAAAATAGAATCCGAACTGTACTTACAGATCCTCGCTCCCACTGTGTCCTCTATTGCTGGCAGCCGTGGCTGTAATTGGCTGCCTCTCATCGAATCACAGCCGTGGCTGCGGTCCGGCCCTCTGCTTGTACTTCCGGCAAGCAGGGAGCCGGATCAGAACAACGCGGAGGGGCTGTAAGTACAGTTTGGATTATAATTTTACACATCTAACATAGCTGTTGGGGGTGGGAGGGGATGCCCTGCAATATATTAAAAATTAATATTGAGGATGAATATGCCCTTTAATACAGAAAACAAATATACAGAGAAAACAGTGAGAATACATGGTTTTACCAGCACTGCTGCCACCAATACGTACCAGATCACTGCTTTATGGAATGATTATGGGTAGCATGGCACACAGTGGGTTACTCTGGTGGGCTGGCACAACGGAGACAGTGCACTTACTTTCTTTAAACAAGATAAACGAGTTTTAATTACATTTAACAGTAAGTATTGCAATGATTTAATAACAAAACAGTTTCCCCACATAACATGGGCAGTAATGAAGTAATCCCTGCCTATAGTGCACCACTTTAAATATTGACCAGGCCTGTATATTGTGTGTCCTTGTAAGTTGGTGTTCTGTTCCTCAGAGTTTGTATCCAATAAGGTAAATTGTCTGTCCAATAATCTGTCCTCCCAACAGGTGGGAACAGGATGTTATACACAGGGTCTTGTTTCAGTATCACTCCAAACAGATCAGTCCCACACCACAATCTACTTTCACTTTCTTTCCTCCGAGCCATAGAGAGCAGGGATGTCTTGTCTTTTATCCCTCACTGATACCACCTGCAGGCTTGGTGTATATGTCCATTACAATACACATCACATCCTGTGTAGCAGACAGAAACTTTTTTTGGATTACACTTCCTTTTACATGGAGCAGACACAGGGGTGTGGTTTAACCTCTGATTTTGACCATACAATGTTCAAATAGAGATCTCAGCTCTGTAAGTAAGTTTATATATTTTGTGTTGTACCTAATATAAGTCAGTGCTATACTTTATATACATTTACTGATGGTCATTTAAATGTAAATAGTGAGATAGTACACACATACATATACACCTTTCCTATATGTAATATCATATACCCCCCACCACATTGGTAGCTCCTAAAATCTCCTATGAAATATAAATATATTTATATATATAGGGATTATATATATATGTGTAGACTAGCAAAAGTGTGCCCGTTGGTGCATTGAAATTTTGTGTGTGTGCTTTGCTAGGTAATTGTTTTAATTGAAAGCTCTGGGTCATGCTCTCAGTGATAACACAAAGTGCACAAACATGCAAGTAATTCGGGATCTGTCTGCCTCTCCCTTATGCATATAACTGTTAAGCTGTAGGGCCAGAGAGAGGCTACTTACATGCGTTTAGCAGGTAGGTATCAGGATCCATTCTGAACTTGCTTTCCCTTTCCACTCTCAGCAAGTATCTAGGGGGAGGCTCAAATGGGATAAGTCTGAAAGTCCCCAGGCAATCCCACTGCATAATATGATCAAACACACACATACTCTCCCATTTCTATTTGACCTGCCAGCTTTTCACATGTTTAAAAACTACAACTCCGAGCATTCCCTTGCTGCACAGACATTTTACTGACTTACAGACATTAAAAGCCCATGCTTTAGCGATTCCTACCAAAGGGTTTCAATATGCACATGATTGAAAACTACAACTCCCGGCATTCTCTGTTGGCAGCAAGTTTCTACTTTATGTCCATTGGCTAATGAATGTATTAAGATGCAATAAAGTGTAATGATATAGAGCATAGGTGTTGAACTTTTCACATGTTTAAAAACTACAACTCCCAGCATTTCCTGGTTGCACAGAATGCTGGAAATTTTATTTTTCATACATCCTGGAATAAAGCCCTTTTACTGACTTACAGACATTAGAAGTCTATGCTTTAGCGATTCCTACCCAAGGGTTTGAATATGCACATGTTTGAAAACTACAACTCCCAGCATTATGTTAGTAAGTTTCTCCTTTATGTCCACTTCCGGTCTATCAAACAGAAAATGGATTGTCTCATTACTTTCTATGGAGAGGGGAGGGGAAGTAAATGTGAGAGCCTGAAGAATTTCCTAATTGGCTAAGACTGTCACATGTTTTACAAACAGCACATAATTGGCTTTAATACAGGACCTTCCTTACACGTCCTGTCATGTACAATGCTAAGAGAATTTTTTGATTCGCTAACAGTGTAAGATCAGAACCTCTCATTGGATGTTAGTAAAATTCCACTTCCTTTTAGTGTCTACACGGAGACCCTGTAGAAATCCTGGGGGTGTGGCTAGACCTATCATTTTGAGTTTTCCATTCAAACTTAGGGGTGTCCAGTAAAGTAAGTATACTTTATTAATTGTATATCACTATTTTTGTAATTAATTTAGGTTTCTCCTAAAAACTCAATGCAATCTCCGTAAAAATATAAATTCATTTTTATAATATAAGGGATATGGTCTGCACCGCACTCCGGATTTTTCGTTCTCAATAGTCTCAAGCAAGGGTGCCGGTGTTCAAATGGAGATGTAGCTGTCCATCTCCCATATATACAAAAAGAGAAATACACCGCACTCCAATAGACATCATCAATATTTATTCAGGCCAACTGCATATATAAGCGACGTTTTCGGGGTAGCACATCCCCTTTCTCAAGCCATACAGTTATTTAGCCATTATTAAATATTGAAAATGGCTGAATAACTGTATATATGTGCTATATATGGTACTACATACCGTACTATGGCTATACTGTGCTATATATTGTACAACATACTGTACTATGGCTATACTGTGCTATAATGTGCACTGTACTATGGCTGTATTGTGCTATATATTGTACTACATACTGTATTATGGCTATAATGTGCTATGCATTGTACTATGGCTATATTGTGCTATAATATACATTGTAGTATTGCTATACTGTACTACATTCCGTACTATGGCTATAAAGTGCTATGCACTGTACTATGGCTATACTGTGCTTTAATATGCACTGTACTATTGCTATACTGTACTACATACCGTACTATGGCTATACTGTTCTTTTCACTATACTGTGGCTATACTGTGCTCTAATATGCACTGTACTATGGCTATTCTGTGCTATATACTGTACTACATACCATACTATGGCTATACTGTGCTATGCACTGTACTATGGCTATACAGTGCTATAATATGCACTATACTATTACTATACTGTACTACATACCGTACTTAAGGCTATACTGTGCTTTGCACTATATTGTGTCTATACTGTGTTCAGGGCTGGATTTACCATTAGGCACAGTAGGCGCGCGCCTAGGGGCATCTGAGTTTGGAGGGGCGGCTGTCAATCTCCTCCCACCAATCCAACCCCTTTATAGTCTATTTTATTCCCCCAAAAAAGAAGAAATGGGTGTGGTTTAGGGGTGTGGTCTGTTTAAGGGTGGAACTACAGGCTCCCGAGGTGTAAATCCGTCCCTGACTGCTATAATATGCACTGTACCATACTATGGCTATACTGTGCTATATACTGTACTACATACCGTACTATGGCTATACTGTGCTATGCACTGTACTATGGCTATACTGTGCTATATACTGTACTATATAATTTACAATGGCTATACTGTGCTATGCACTGTACTATGACTATACTGTGCTCTGCACTGTACTATGGCTATACTGAGCTATATACTGTACTACATACCGTACTATGCCTATACTGTGCTATGCCTATACTCTGCTATAAAATGCACTCTACTATAGCTATACTGTGCTATATACTGTACTATATACCGTACTATGGCTATACTGTGCAATGCACTGTACTGTGGCTATACTGTGCTATAATATGCATTGTACAATGTCTATACTGTACTACATACCATGCTGTGGCTGTACTGTGCTATATACTGCACTATAGCTATACTGTGCTATAAATCGTACTATGGCTACACTGTGCTTTTTACCGTCCATGAATAAATAGTTAAGTGTAACGTACAATGACACAGGACTGCGGCTGTGTTTAGTTCAAGAGCTTTTTTTAACACTGAAACGTGTGCTACATGTTTCGGACAAGAGTCCTTTCTCAAGCTCATGCTGTTTACTGTACTAAGGCTATACTGTGCTATATTCCGTACTATGGCTATACTGGGCTATATTCCGTATACTAAAAAGATGAGTACTGTACGATACATTTTTATTATGGATTAACTGTTCATTTTTACAGACAAACTTTCAAGGGTTGCAGCCTTTTTTTTGGAAATCCTATTTTTGCAATGTTAAACAAGGATTAGCATATAGGTTGAACTATAAGTAGTAAAGCAATAAAAATAAAAACAAGGAAAGCAATAGGGAACTGTAAATTGGACATAATTAAATTAAATAGTAAGATACAGACAATGTACATTATTATACCGTACTATGGATATACTGTCCTATATACCGTAGTATAGCTATACTGTGCAATATACTGTCACAAATGCCAGTTCACTAGGCATGTGATCTGACCAAGCTATCAGTATTTTGCCGCCACCATGCCATGTTTAGGGCCTTGGGGACACCGCGCAATCACTCTTGACTCTCACTGCTATGAACACCCGTCATGGCAGCTAAATGGTTAACACTACACCACTCTCTCCAACAACCAAAGGGTTAATCAGCTTCAGACATTCACAGCAGTCACAGAGTTAAAGGGGCACTAAACTGAAAAAAATTACTTGCCTTTATCCTTTTCTATATTTTTAGTACTGCCAGGAAATGAATCCCTTTTTGCTCTCAGTGCTCCCTATCACTAGATCTCCTCATGTCCTGTTCGGCTCACTGCTAGTTAGTATTCAGATCTCCTCTCTGTCTCCACCCCCTCCCAAAACTGAGGCACAGTTGGAGTGTGGAGTATGTGTAGTGGAGATGATCTGTACCCCCTACAACCAATAGCATTCATCCAGTGGTTTTGTGTTATAGTGAAAGTAAAACTGCTTTGCAATAGGAAGGTAAGCAGCACTGGGAGTTATAACCACTGCTTGAATCAAGTAAGATTTTCTTTTAGCTGTAGGAGTTAGAAAGTGTGTGTGTGGGGGGGGGGGGTTGCTTTGAAATTGATTTCTTTAGGTACAGTGCTACATTGGGACTTCAGTAACACAGACTGCAGGATTGGGTTTTATCTGCACAAAAAGAGCACAGAGAAACAGATAATTCTTATTCCTACTTTTGCACAGAAAGACTCCTACGCTTCAGTTTCCTGGAATTTACACAGACACTGCAGAGGAACCATTTGGAGCAGAGATGTAAGGTAAGGATTTTTAGCTCTATACAGTGTGGCCAGTAAGGGCTTCAATTATAGTTTTGGGGGTGGACATGCCCTTTAATATTGTTACATGTATGGCCACCATAAGCTGCTTAGACCTAATTCATATATCGGGGAATATGCTAACTTCCTTTTTTTTAAATTCAGTTTATGAATTGGAAAAACTATTACCACTGTGCATGATGCCTTGTCTTACTTTTATTGTTTAAATATTATTTTCAAATCTTTCATTTCAAACAGGAGCACACTTAATAATTCTATGGGCTTTTTGTTTAAATATTAAAAGACAAGTACAATCTCCTCTGTTAAAGGAGATTTGTGGCCCAAAATTAAGATGCGTTGTTAATCCTAGAAAACAGTTTACTTAAATATAATACTTGCCTTTTAATTTTTTTTTTTACGTCTAGGGCCTGGTACATATGGGCAGATATTTTGTACCTGATGGATTCCCGGTACGATAATTAAATAAATTGACCGGGGATCAGAAGAAAATTTACTAGCTGATTGATCGTCCCTGGTCAATTTTATTCTGTCTGTCTTAAGAGAAATATTGTTACAGAATAGTTATAGGTCATAAAGGCTATAACCCTGACTTGTTTTTTTTTAAATAAGGCAGAAAGAGTGAGAGCTTGCTGGGAAACACAATGAGTCTCTTTATCCCAGGCCACTTCTGAGCAGTCAGCAAGGATGAATCACCGTTGGTCACGACGACAGTAGCTGCAACCAACTGTTTTATTTGACCGATAGTGTAGTACATTTGTGGGCCTGAAAACTCAACACAGATATGCTAACTAGGGCATATAAAAGAGATATATCTCAATATATCTCAGGACTGTTTTGCACAGGGTTATATATCAACCAGATCAGGCTGAAATATTGCTTATAATTTCCAATCCGACCAATTGCTCATTATTAATTTGAAGGAAAAATTTGTTGGTCATAGTCAACTGGAATGACTGCAAATCACAGGCAAAACTGTGGTTTTCAATGACCACAAGATTATTAGGACAAAATATTGATGAAGTATTAATTCATGAATGACAGACTGTCAGTTGGTGGGTCTGTCATTGGTAATTTAGAGTCGATCCATATGAAACAGGCCTTAGAGATGCTTTAAAATAATTGCAGTGCAGTGATGCTCCAATATTTCCCAAGTATTTTTAAGTATGAATACTCTCTCTTCCTTCAGAGTAGAGTGCTAGGAATATCTCAACAGACACATTTGCAAAGTATTAACACTGAGGCCTAGAATACCCAAGAAAACTTGAAACACAGAGGAACAGCTAGGAACTCATAGGGATAGTCAAAACATTCCAAAGTTATCAAGGGGAAAACAGAATAATAGAACAGAGGATCAGACAGGTATTGTCAAGATCTGAGCCAAAAATCATATAAGTGGGTCTAAAGCTGGGTACACACAGTAACGATAAAGCCCCGATACCGTCGGATCCGACGGTATCGGGGCTTTATCGTTACTGTGTGTACGTTCGGTTCCCGAACGAGGCGCGCGGCCGCGAACGATCGGGTCGGCCGTACGCTCGTTCGGGAAAGGCCGAAAATTTCCATCGGCCGCGCTAGACTCCTATAGGGAGTCTAGCGCGGCCGATGGAAACACACAGTCCCGAGCGTTCTCCCTATAGGGAGAACGCTCGGGACTGTGTGGTATGCAGATCTTTGAAAGATGGCAGACAGGATCTTGCAGATCCTGTCTGTCATCTTTCAGAAATCGTTACTGTGTGTACCTAGCTTAAAAATAAATGAAATAGAAAGCGTCTAAACAGGAGCATAGTTAGAAGACAATAGAAAGTCATACAAGCAGATAGGATTCAGAAGGCAGGAAACAAACATAAGTATGACAAGAAATCACACTAGAAGCAAAGACACGTTGGAGTGAATATAGCCACTAGGACAAGGTACAGGTAAGCAGCAGCCACCAGACACAATATGAGCTCTTCTCATCTTACCATATAATAAAAGTGCTAACTTGGCTAGTAACCATGCAAACCAAGTTTGCAGCTAAGTTATATACAAAGCCATGTCACATGTATATTTAATAAATGTCAACACTATTTGAGTTATATCTACACCAAATACCTTTTCTGCTCCCAAAGCTAGTAATTTAGTAAGAATTGAAATGCTGCCTTGAGGTGGAGCAAATGGCATTGACATCCACAACTAGCATTAATTTAAATTATTTAACTGGCTTTTTCTAAAGAAGGGATGAAATTATCATGAAAGTAATGTAATGTAGGAAACTGCATATTCAGGTTATTTACATAAACAGATTATGCTTCCCCTTTAAATTGATTAGCACTTTGATCTATGTTTGCGTAATTCTAGACCACATTTTTTGAGTTTTTCAGTTTTCTTTCTCCAATAGTGCTGTCCTTTGAATCCAGCCTGCAATCTCTGACCATACATTATGGGATATTGTCAACCTATTCTGCAGGCCAAAACTTTTTTCAGGTAAAGGGAAGATTTGCTGGTGAAAAATTAGAGGACACCTATTAAAAACACATGAATGAAGGAGTCATTGTAATCAGTTTGCAATATGTGGAGTCCCGCTAATTAATTTTCCCCACACCTGTATTTATCATAAATTAAAAAAAAGGAACACTGAAGTAAAAAAAGGTTTTGTAAAATAAAATCTATAATTCAGAGGTAGAAGATAGTACTCCTACTTTCTGTTTGTACTTGTAAACACTGAAGGACAGAAATTAGCCGCGCTGCTAGTCCTTTTTATCTTTATCATAGACATGCATCACCACAGGATCTAATAATGCCATTTTAAGTTCTTTGGATCTATAGTCTTATTACTAGGGTCTAAGAATAAATTGCAGATAAATTTAATTTGGGGTATAAAATTATGTTGAAATTAGATGCAAAAAGAAGCTCTTGTTATGTGTGAGATGTTTTAATTCCTCATGTAAAAAAATCTCTAAGCAAGACTTAGGGCTTGTTTACACTGATTGTATCTGAGCGTTGTAGCACAATACATATAGTATGCGATAACTCAAAGGCATTGAATAGCGCTGTGATAATGCACAGCTGCATGCATTTTTTACGCATTGCGGACACAGGACTGTGGAGAAAATCACATAATAACGCTTATTACACCTTTGTGTGCAATGTGTACACAATCACCAAAAAAATGCATGATAACGCATAAAGAAAATGCACAAAAACGCACATGTACTTTATCATGCATTTTAAGCATGTTGTAATGTGATCAAAGCCTAAAGCCTTTACCAACACTAGGGAGCACATTTATAAAGGATCACTGATCTCACCATTTTAGTGTCACATGACTTCACTGTGGCGAAGAATGTTTTTGTCGTCTTTATAAAAACGATTGTTTGATTTATTGTAAAATAGGCAAAATCACACATAATAAGACTATTAACATTTTTAAAGGGCAACTTAACAATTCACTGTGACAGTTAAAATGGTGTGTTGTGGACAACTAAATAGTTATATTTGCAACTTGCCAACTTTGCAAGACCTTATCATGCCTTATCATGTCATCCTCATTTGGAGCCAGCCACTACCCACTGATTACTTGGACTCTTGTTATTTTGTTTTATAAGCGAAAGCCATGCTGGGAGTTGTAAATCAACAGCTAATGAGCAGCAGTCTTGAGTATAACTGATAAACTTTATGTGAGACCTCTATGGAATAATGTGAAAACAAATAGGGACACAATGAGTAATAAGAAAATGCAAATATATTTACTGTACTAAACCTTTTATTGACTGTCCAACATATATATGGTTGGAGGTGCTATATTGGCCACTAAGCTTTTTCCAAAGGTATTTGGAAACAAAGCAGCCTATGTAATATAGGCAATGCCTTAAAAGGGATATTCATCCATAATGTGAAAATTTACACAGCACACACACACCATACCCCACTTTTTTATACTTACCTTCCCTAAACATGCCCCTGAACATACTTACAAAAGACCTGGCCCCCGCTGCCTGAGTGCCCCCACTTGCAGCTGTTGCATTGCGATGCAATGAGGCGCTTCCTGGTCACGACTGTCAGCTAGTGACCATGATGCGCCAGCAAGGAAAGCTACAAAGAGCAGCAGGGCGGCGAGGGACTAGGTCTTGTAAGTATGTTCAGGTGCATCTTTGAGGAAGTAAAACGAAAGTGGGGTTTGGGGGGGGGGTGTACTGCAGCTATATGTACATTTTTATTTAATTGGTGGGCATGCCCTTTAACGGCATTCCTTTTTTAAGCAGAGCGGCAGTTGGTAGAAAGTAGACACAAGTACTTACACTTGACAGCCACTTATGCTTTTAGAATCGCTACATAAGAATTGCTTTAACCCTTTCGGTGCCACAGAACGTATATACGTTGCTGTGCATAAAAGACTCAAATTGACACATAACATATACGTTCTGTGGCTTCCCCTTTAAAAAATAAACATGGAAGTGCTTGGGGCGATCGGGGGGCACTATTCAAGTGCCCCCCTAGCTCTCGATCCCCCATCGGTTTTGTCCAAAACAGATGGGGGGATTGGGTCAAAAACACTCTGTAACTGCTGGAATGTATAGGGGTACCCCTCCCCCGGTCCAGACACTTTTGCAGAGGTGCAGTGCAAAGGGAAACCCTGTGACGTCATTGGGCTTTCTCTCTGGTGGTCTAGTGCAGTAGTAAACTGTTACTGTTACAATCGCAGTTTACTACTGAGCTATAGCAAGCAGGCAGACTATTTGTTTTCACTAAAATACCACTAAATTTCACTTGTGCATGTGCCCTTGAGCTAGTTGGTGGCCATGTCTCTGTGTGCACCCACACATATGGCATAAGGTTAATTCAGGACATGTGGGAGATTGACATTTAAGGGCATATTTATAAAGGGCCATTAATACCACCCAAAAATTACCGCCACACATCACCGCGGCAAAAATAACATTTTCCGCCGCAAAAAGCATTACCGCGGTGGTAATTTGAACTCCCTTTGCAGCAATACTGTACTACTAGTGCAATGCGCTAAGTACAGTATCGCAGCGAAGAGAGCTAAAACCCGGCTTACGGAGCAGGGGGCTGGGAGGGGCTGCTGGGAAAGGATCACGATGCAGGTGGTCGCATCCACCGCCACGGGGCAGGAAGGGTGTATTACCACCCCACCCTCACCTCCTGTGGTGTGGGCATACGCCCTCACCCCCCGAGGCGGCGACCACCTGCTACACGACCCCTTCCCAGCAGCCCCTTATGTTTGCGGGGAGGGGCCCACTGGGGGGGTGGATGAACCCTCCAGTGGTGGCACTGACAAGTGCCTTTTGGGGCTTGGGGGGTCCAGCAGCTCGAACTGGGACCCCCCTCCCCGGCCCTATTAGGGCCCTTGTGGCTCTGACAAGAGCCCTTTGGGGCTTAAGGGGTCTCGCAGCTCGAACCGGGACCCCTCTTTCCCTGCCCTATCAGGGCCCTTGCAGCACCTACAAGTGCCCTTGTGGCCCTGAAAAGATCCTTTGGGGCTTAAGGGGTCCCACAGCCCTTCCGGGGACCCCCCCTTCCTGGCCCTTGTAAGGGCCCTTGCGGCACTGAGTAGTGCCTTTGTTGGGGGTCCCGCAGCTCGAACTGGGACCCCCAGTGGCTCTTAAAAGAGCAGCTTCTTTCTTCCATCCAGTGACACCAACTCCGCTGAGGCCACCAACCCCGAGAAGTACACTTACAGCCACCAGGGGTACCTCCGGCGCCGGTGGCCTCAATGAGGCCGATGTAACGGGAGTCTTGATCCGACGTCTTCTTAACAGCAAGCGACACCAGCACCGCTGAAGTCGCCATTGCCAGGCGGGCTCACTGAAATATTTCCTATTTCTGAAATACAATTGGGTACTGTATAACCATTGTGATACCAAGCATTGAAAAATCAGAATTGGATTAGGACTTTCTGAAAAGAAGGGCTAGCAACACAGCTCCGTTGAAGCTGGAAGTGTCAGCGGGATCACTTCAGCGGTGCTGGTGTCGCTAGCTGTGGAGAAAGAAGACATTGGATCAAGACTCCAGTGACATCGGCCTCGTTGAGGGGCGCCGGAGGTACCCCTGGCGGCCGCAGGGGTACTTCTCTGTGGTTGGTGGCCTCAGCGAAGTTTGTGTCACCGGATGGAAGAAAGAAGACACCGCTCAAGGACTCGGTTCGAGCTGCGGGACCCCAATCAAAGGCACTTCTTAGTGTCGCAAGGGTCGGGAGGGGGCCCCCTAAGCCCCAAAGGGCCCTTCTCAAGTGCTGCAATGGCCCTGATAGGGTTGGGGAAGGGGATCCCGGTTCGAGCTGCGGGACCCCTTAAGCCCCAAAGGCCCATCTCAGGGCCGCAAGGGCCCTGATAGGGCGGGGGAAGAGGGGTCCCAGTTCGAGCTGCGGAGAGCACCTGCACCCACCCCCAGCGGGGGCTTCTGGGAAGGGGTCGTGCAGTTGGTGGTCGCTGGCAGGGTGGGCGTACGCCCCCGCCACGCCCCTCTTGTGAATGCAACCACCCTGCTAAAAGTGCAAAATTCTACAAAGATTCTACCTCTGCTTAGCTTGAGGTATGTAGACTCTGAGTATATATAGTTTTGGGGGGTATTTTTCAGTTAAGATTGAAAAATCTGGAAAGTTGCTTCTATCGGACCACTGCGCATTGGCTCACTTTGTGACTAGTGGTTTCTATGTCCGTGTGTGTAACTATGCATATGGCATACTGTGTGATTCAGGGCATTTGGGAGATTATTACTTGTTTTTTTTCGCCGTGATTTTAACTTTGAAATATATTTTTGTACATTTCTCGAGAAAATCTGTTAAAAGTGCGAAATTCTATGCAGAACTACGCCCACACCATTGGTGGTACACATAAAAGAATGTTGTGTAGTTGAAAAAGTCTAGATTCCAATATAAATAAATATATAGTTTTGGCGGTATTTCTAATATACAGGGGTGTTTAGTCTTACAAATCTGAACAGTTTCTGTAATTTCGCCACTTGCATTGGCTCACTTTGTTTCTAGTCGATTCCATGTACGCATGTGTAACCATGCATATGGCATACCGTTTGATTCAGGACATTTGGGAGATTGATATTTGGTAAATATTTTTACAGATTGTTTTTGCAGACTGTTCAAATACAGAGATGGCTAATTTGTTTTTTTTTACTGTTACTGCCATTTGACATTGGTGCCCCTTTGGGTTACTTGGTAGCCACATCTCTGGATACACCTGTAAATGTAGCATCCTGTTTTATACAGGAGGGGTTAGGCTTTCATATTTGAGATACTTTTGAAATTTCCCTTTACAGTTTTTAGCTGAAATTCGCATTTGATTTTGTCGCTGATTTTACAGTTAAGTAAAAAAGGAAAATGTGAGATAACTTACAATTGGTTGATGAACTGCGCACGGGTATCTGCATTTTGATCAAAACTTACATCACTCATAAAATCCTGCGGGTATGTAGTTTCTAAAAATATCTCACTTGTGGGGATATTTTAGTTAATTTGGTAGATATTCTATGTTAACTGTCAGAAGTGGTTATACATTTCAGTTTGGTGTAATATACTTGAAAGTGCAGTTCTCCTGCATACGAAAGTTCAGAAAGTGCAGTTCTCCTTGGGGTGGTCTCCTGTATACGAAAAGTGGGGTCCCTACATATATCTGGTATCATTGTACTCGGGAGTAGCAGAGCTTTTAGAATCAGTCAGATTTTTATGCGTAACCTTAACATAACTAAAAAAAAAATCTTTAAAAAAATGTTACAACTCCATAAACATTTGCACATTTTTAATTTTCTCATTTACATATTTGACCCATAATTCCAGTAAAATCTCTAGAAAAGTTTTAAAATTCTTTTATGATGTTAAAGTACACTTTGTGCTGAAAAAAAAACAATGTATAAAATACCTGATTTACTTCGGGGTTTCCTACTGTAAAATAAACCGATTGAGGGCAAAATCTTCAAAATTCGTCTGGCACTAATTTTTTTTTAATGCTGCAGGCACTGAAAGTGTTTAATCCAGACTGAAGAGTCATCTATTTATCTGGCATTCATTGAAATATAGCTTCCATCATCTATGGCAAAATATTAATCTGAGACTTGCTATGCGCTTTGAGTTCCATTGGAGAAAAGTACTTTATAAGGGCAAGCCCATACTGACCCTTTTAAATGTGCGATCCAATCATGAAATAAAAAGCGCACTCTAGTGTTGGCAATTGTTATGGCCACACTAGGTGTGCTGTCATGCACGCTTCTGTTGTGCTAGGATGTGCTGCAGTGTGCCTCGGTCTTAATGTTATTGCTGTGAGCCAAAGGGGAATTGTCACTGCTAAATAAAGAATGGATGGCAGGAATATTCATTCATATCTTCTGAAATCATTACAGCTAGACTAATGCAAACAGTATTTGTTTTTTATTTTGTTGCTTACAAGCAGTGCCGTAACTAGTAATCACTGGGGTGCCCAGCAAAACTATGATGATCCCCCTATCTGTGCTTTATCCACAGTGGGAGGAAGCTATATTTGTTATAGGAAAAATAAGAAGATGGGTCTCCTGGGCCCCCCTATGGTTGCTCCACCTGCTCCCCTGGTAGTTTTCCCCTGCTTACAAGCCTTTACATTAGATATGTTCCATTGCAGAGTTTTCTGTGTTGAT